>PVKA01002187.1:0-74276 GCA_004027165.1 Ctenomys sociabilis
TGTGTAAATATTGTATAGTCTCCCTAGTATAACAAGCGAAAAGCAGAAATACAAAAGGAAATGTACAACAAGTAAAATCAATTGAGTCAGATAAGGCAAAGTGAATGGCATATGCTGCAGGACACTAATCAGCTTTTCTTCTGGATGGTTAACAACCTAAGATCACAAGTCAGAGTTGGAGAAATAGAAGAGCCACAAGGCCCGCCAACATTTTGGCCCTAGCCTTTCAAGGTCAGCGAAGACTCAGGATTAGGAGAACCTGTACTGCAATATCATGAGACTCAGGTGAGCTCCAAATTTTCTGAGCAAGGAGATTGTGGAGCCACAGAGGAAAGAGATTGAAGTTCTATAGTGTGCCTGGGGAGAGTCACATGAAGAGAAAACTTTCTCTCAGGCTCTCTCAGAGAGCAATCTGGTCAAGCATTGGCCGTGACTCATCCATGTGGATGACACAGACAAAGGAAATACAGAATAATGTATAGGACTACAAGATAAACCCTGAGAAGACTTCAATGACCACATAGGAAATATAAAGTTCATGTGTTGGTATATAAGTTTTGATCTACCTAAGTCTTAACCATCCAGCAGAAAAGTATAAAAGTATAAAAATGAAGTATACATCGTGAGCCCATAATATTAAGCTGAGCTGTAAATGGATATGGTCGACAATTTCTTTGAATAACTCCCTATGGTTGCAGAATGCTGGACTGTGTTGGATTGTGGTGTCGAGTCCAAGCACCTAAGGTAGTTGAATGTCAATGGAGTGCCCACTTTTGACAGGTGTAGACAAAGGAAGGGTTGTAGAAAGAAAAAATCATGATGTGTGTGTATAGACAGTACAGTTGGGATAGATAATGCTGTGCTTCTACATAATTCTATGATAGGCAAGATTTGCACTAATGGTAGTTGGACAGGATATTATGTCGGCTTTTAGTGCTATGGTCATCCACTAGGTAAATAATTATTGAATTTTTGATATAATTTCACCTATAAAAAACCTGTAAATATAATATCATGTATGCACCTTGTACAATACCAAAACGTTATGAAAACAGTTTGCAATGTATTAATTCATCGACTCTGTATGGTTAAGGTGTCTTGAAACTGTCTGATTGACATTTGTATTTTAATAAAATAAAAATAAATGGAAAAAAAATAAATAAAAAATGAAAATTGACTACATATGCTATCATTTAGTCCTTTTGTTCATTGGGAAGATTTCATGCTAAATTTTCCCATTTCTCTTTATAACAGTAACATTAATATGATCCATTACTATATTAATAATTGGCATTGTGTGTAGAAGTCAGACTGCATTATACATCTTTTCTTTTGCTTATGCAAATTCCAACAAAAGCAATTCAATGTTTTCTAATCCTCACTGTTATATATATATAAAAAGTAATAATTTTCTCAGCTATGAATATGTATGAATATTTTTCGTTTCTGAAAAACAGGAGTGGCTACACCATTATTTTTTCCGAGGTCTTTTAGTACATCTCTTTTTTTATTTTCTAACTAAAACATCTATTGTTAGATGACAATTTAATTGCTTGTTAAGTACTTTAGAAAAAGTCCACAAAAATATTTCAAGGGAATTCATAGTTTTATATCCTATAATGGAAAGAGAAGCAATTATAATTTTGTTAATAAAGGATTACTGGGCCCTTTTCTATTTCTTACGCCCAGCAGGAGCAGTTTGGGGTAAGATATTTACCATTCATCTTATGATAAATGAGAACCTCTCACTTGGAATCTTAATAACTGGTAGCATTTGTGAAATCTTAGTTAAGGTAAGGGAGAGAGGGAAGACAGCTAAACTGCAGAGGTCCCAGTATCAGAAGAAGAAGGAGAAGGAGAAGGAGGAGGAGAAGAAAGAAAAGAGGAGGAGGAAGAGGAAGAAGAAGAGAAGAGCTAAATTACAGAGCACCTGTCCATTAAACTCAATAGGCATCTGGCAAAGTTGGCCAAAAGTCAGCTATGTCTGGAGTTGCGTGACTGGGAGGAAAGAAACAGGAATTACTGACCTTGCTTTTTAAATATTTATTTGTAATGGAAAGGGAATTTTCAGGAGACTTCTTCTAACACAACAAAAAGTTTATGTGGTCTGTAAATTACCTGAATCAAATATGTAGAAAAAGAGTACTATAAGCTCAATCAATCATGAGTTATACATGGAATCTGTTTTTAAAAACTTCTTAGGTACAGAAATAAAATTCTTCCTCATCTAGTTGACTTATAAAATAGTATGCTGCAAAACATATGACAGTACAAAATGTTGTGCCTCGGTACTCATCATGACTTGGTTCCAGAATGCACAATGCACACCAAGAGTTATGAGGGGCATGATCCAGAAAGGGCACCATGTAACCAGGGGGTTGACATTGACAAGTTCTAGCCTGTGTCAAGCACCAAAAAAATGATCAAGACATAATTCTTGTATCCCAGTTCATCAAGTAAATCCCCATCTCTAATCATGGCTCCTGTGAACTGAGGTAAAGACTTCATGTGGGGGAAAAGCAAAGAGCAAAACTGGTGAGACAGCAAGCAAACACGTGGCATGTTGGTTGTCCTGGACAACGGGCACATCATTTCTTGTCAGATTCCCTCCTTCTGTGGACAGTTTCTGCACATGGAGCTCTATCAAGGAAACTGTAAGAACTGGCTTTGGAGACAGACTTTCTGATATTTTATTGTGTTATTTAATATCTATAAAATTAAGACAAATTTCTTGATCTGTCGCTACTTCCATGTATAAAATAGGAATAATAACACATCCTTAATTTGAGTACAGTAATGATTGAGTCACAACTTATAAAATACGTAGAAAATATTGGCATATTTTTAATATTTAGTACATGTTTGCCTTATCTCATATTTCAATCAATACCAAAACCATATAATGATCTTAAATATTTTACTGAGACTTGATAGGTAAAATCAAGGTCATACATGGATATTAAAAGATGAACATTTTTATTTTTTATTTTCTATAATTTTATTGAAGAAAAATAGCAATGAGACAGTTTCAAGTGAAATTAGTAACCAGGTTCAGTAATTAATACATTACATATTGTTTTCATAGTAGAGATTTGTTGTACAAGGTACAGACATGATATTCTATTTACAAATACTATTAGAGCAGATGTCTCAATTTGTTGAATTAAGAGAATGTACCTATCTTTTCTTTTAAAGCTGAATTATAGTACAGTTTCAATAATTAATACTTTTTACATTGTTGTCTTCTTAGCAGTTATCCATAACAAGAAGCACACAGGATATCCTGTCCAAGCACTATTAGTGCAAAACTTTCTTCTCATGAAATTAAGTGAAAGTAGCTGCATATTTATCATCACTGTACTGTATATACAAACACAGAATGGTCCTTCCTTTGATTCCTTTTTTTTTTTGTTTAGTCCTTCAGAGATGGGTATTCTGTTGGCATTCAATTACTACACATGTTTGAATTACGCAAAACAATCCAACATAGTCCAACAGTCCACATTAGTAGTGGGTTATCCGAAGTAGTTGCTCATTAGAGCCATTTAAAGCTTGGCATATTATTATGGCTTTATTTTATAGACCTCATTTTTATACTTTTCTGCTGGTTAAGACAAGATAAAGCAAGACCTATATTTAAAAAAATGTAACTTTTGTATCTGATGAGGTCAGTCAAGTCCCCTCAGACTTTATCCTGTAACCCTGTACCTCACTTTGTAGATCCTTTGTCAGTGTCAGCCATGTGAGTGAGTCACAGCCATTGCTTGACCAGTTTGGTCTCTGTGAAAGCCTGAGAGAAAGCTTTCTCTCCAGGTGACTCTCCTTAGGCACACTATACATCATTGATCACATTCCTCTATGGCTTCATAATCTCACTGGTCTTCTAAATGAAAGAAAGTGAGGTGTGGTTTATCTTACTGGTGAGTTTGGTGCCTCAAACAAAACCGAGTTGAGCTACACTCAGGAAGATAGAGTAGCCTGGACAGTGGCAGGGATCATTTCTAGAAAGAGAACAATGAAACGGCCTGAGACAGCACAGCCGACTCCAGCAGCCTCCTCGATCCAGCCCATGCCGCCCAGCCCCAGAGACGGCCTGAGACAGCAGCTGACTCCAGCAGACTCCTGTAACCCGCCCCAAGCTCTCCCAGTGAGTAGGAATTTACATGACTCACAAGGCTTCCCAGATCAGTGAGTGTGTGGTGAGTCTGAGGGACAGACTTTGGCTTCTTCCTATGCGCGCTACCCAGATCCCACCCCGAAGCCCTCCAAGCCAGTGACTGGCCTGAAACCTCAGGACCCACTCACCAGCACCTCCCTGGATACCCTGCCCTAAAGCCCGCTGAGCAAGTCAGAATTTCCCCAACTACCTGGGCACCAAAGTTCAGTGAGTGTAGAACTCTAGGCCTACTGTGCTGAGAGATATTTCCCAGGGATTCCCTTTCGCCCCCCCAAACCCCGCAGCCCAAGACACAGAGCAGCCCCGCTGGTGAGAGTTGCAGACCCACCGCACCAGTGAAACATTTCCCAGTGATTGCCAATCACAACCCATGGTCCGAGACCCAGTGCAGGTTGGCCTGCAATGAGAACTCCAAGCCTGCTACACTGGAGGAACATTTCTCAGCAATGTCCGGCCCCACCCCATGGCCTGAAACCCAGCGCAGCCCAGCCTGTGAGTGAGGGTTCCAGGTCCGCTGCACTAGTGGCACCTTTCCCAGGCATCTTGGGTTCCAGCCTATAGACCCAAACCCAGTACAGGCTGGTTAACTCAGTACAGCCTACCCGGTGAATAAGATAATCCACTATCCTTTTGGAAGCCCAGCAGACCAGAAAAGCCAAGGCCCGCCCAACTAGAGAGCGATCTGCCTGACACAGGAGGGATGACTCACGCAATTTTCTGGATCCTCACCCCAAAGCCAGCCAAGACAGTGGGAATTTTCTTTTTTTTTTTTTTTTTTTTTTTTTTTTTTGTCTTTTTGAGACAGGGTCTCGCTATGCAGTTCAGGCTGGCTTTAAGCTCACTTTGTAGCTCAGGCTGGTCTCGAACTCATAACAATCCTCCTGCCTCAGCCTCCCGAGTGCTGGGATTACAGGCATGCGCCACCACGCCCGGCTCGTGGGAATTTTCATTACCTGCCCTGCATCCCTGTTCAGTTCATGCTCGCTTGACCAGGGAACCAACAGAGGGGAACCACAGGAGCTGCAGCAAAAAGAAACAGAACACAACAGCTAGATCCATGCCAGGCATACCTGGATAATCTCAAACTTAATAGGCTGGCACCCGAATCTCATAACAAGCTAAGGTTATAGCTGCACCAAAGCTCTACACCAAAGGTCAAAGGTCAGTGCTATACAAAATGACAAAGACAAGGAGAAAAATGCAATCCCAGACCTCCAGTCCACCACTAAGGGCAGAGGACACTAGCTCAGCTGCAATGAATGAATTAACAGATATAGCAGCAAAGGAACAACAGTAGAAATGTACATAGGAAATCAGATGAGAAGTAATCCCCAAATTAAAAAAGAAATATCTGAATACATAATATCTGAAAGAATCAATTCCAGAAACATTGGGTGGAAAAACAATGCTCACCAGAACAAGTGTAGAGCGCACTATTCCAGCTGAAATGTATGAATTAACAGCATCTGAAGCAAAGACACAACAGCAAAAAGGTCTTGAGGAACACAAAAGAGAAATAATTTATGAAATCAAAAAAGAATTCTTTGAAAAAAAGAATTCTTTGAAATCACAGCATCTGAAATACAGAAACAAGTCCAGAAATGTACAGAGGAAACCCAACTTGAAAGAAACTCTGCAGAAAAAGAATTAATAACTACCTTGAAAGAAGACAAGGATAAAAAAATTGAGGAGAACAGAAATATGATGGATTCCTTGAATGAACAACACAGAAAAGAAATAGAACACATGAAACACAGTCAAAGAGATATAGAAGAACTAAAAATATCAATCACGAGTCTACAAAACCATTTGAGTGAAAGCAGAGACAGAGTTTCAGATCTTGAAGATACTGGTGCACCTAGTGAAAAGGTGAGAAAGGATCTCTTAAAAACAGTGAGAATGCAAGAAAAAATCATCCATCACCTGTAAGATGACACCAGGATGAACAATGTGAGAATAATTGGTATCAACAAGAATGAAGGAGTCCATACAAATGACATAAAAAGAATGTAGGGAGAAATAATCACAGAAAACTTCCTAAATATGAGGAAACATTCAGGTCACCGAAGTATGCAGAACACCAAATAACTTCAACCCAAGTAGAAACACAGCGAGACACATAATAGTCAAGATCCCAGAAATGCAAAACAAGAATGATATACTGAAACCTCCTAGAGAGAAGAAGCAGATCACATTCAAAGGAAAACCCATGAGAATTACAGCCGACTTCTCTACACAAACCATGAAGGCAAGGACAGCATGGAGCAGAGTTATTAAAGTCCTACACGAGAACAACTTCCAGCCCAGATTATTATACCCTGCAAAACTCTCTTTCAACTTTGGTGGAGACGTGAAATACTTCCATGACAAAAAACAGCTAAAGAATTTCATGATGACAAGGCCAGCCCTTAACAGGCTGTTGAAGGATGTTCTAGAGAGAGACCACAAAGACCAGAACTCCGTGAATGAGAATGGAAGGAAGCCACTAAACAGGACAGACAATTAAACACAGGTTACAAAGGAGTAAACAACACAAGGTACATATCATGACAAACATAACTCAGCACATTTCAATAATCATCAATGTAAATGGACTCAATTCCCCAATTAAGAGAAATAAACTCGCACAATGGATTAGGAAAGAAAATCCAACAATATGCTGTATACAAGAAACACACTTTACTCAAAAGGACATTCATAGGCTCAAAGTCAAAGGATGGAAAACAATACTACATGCCCCAGCACTTCAGAAAGAAGCAGGAGTAGTAATTCTGTTCTCAGACAGTCTCAACTTCAAACCAAGAATGATCAAACAACACAAAGAAGGCCACTATATATTGGTCAGGGGAAAAATTCAAGAGCAAGAAGTAACATTCATGAATATCTATGCACCAAACACAGGAGCACCCAACTATGTAAGACAAATCTTAATAGACATGAAAAACTTAATATCTAAGAACACAATCTTAGCAAGAGAACTTAACACACCTTTATCTCAAAAAGATAGATCAACCAGACAAAAAATTAGCAAGGAAGTACCAGCACTGAAGCAGAGCTTGGAACAAATGGACGTGGTGGACATATATAGAGTGTTCCATCCAACCACAGCTGAATACACATTTTTTTCAGCTGCACAGGGGTCATTTTCCAAAATTGATCACATACTAGTCCACAGGTTATGTATAAGTATCTGCAAGAATATAGAAATTATCCCATGCATATTATCTGACCTCAGTGCAGTGAAACTGGAAACAAATGACAAAAGACACCAGAAAAACCCAGTAAATTCATGGACACTAAACAACACCCTACTCAGCAATCAATGTGGTGCAGAAGAAATTCAACAATATCTACAATTCAATGAAAATTCAAGCACAACTTCCTGGAATTTTTGTTATGCGATGAAAGCAGTTCTTACAGGGAAAATCATAGATATGAACTCACACATTAGGAAAACAAATGGGAGCAAATTAGCATCCTAATGTTGCACCTCTGACAACTAAGAAAAGAAGAGCAAATGAAACCCAGAGCACAAAGATGGGAAGAAATGATAAAGATCAGAGCAGAAATTAATTCAATTGAGATGAAGAAAACAGTTCAAAGAATCCAAAAATAAAAAAGTAGGTTCTTGAAAAACCAAATAAAGTTGACAAGCCTGTATCAACCTCATCATAAAGAGGCAAAAGAAAATTCAAGTACATGCAAGAAGGAATGAAAAGCGTGAAATCATCACAGTCCCAGTGGAAATTCAGAAGATTATCAATAGTTACTGTGAGAATCTTTATGCTCATAGAATAGAAGACACAGAAGAAACGGACAGATTCCTTGAAAGGTACAAATTGCCAAAACTGAATCAAGAAGATATAACAACTCTCAATAAGCCGATAACAGCCAACAAAATACAAAACATAATAAAAAGCCTATCGACAAAGAAAAGCCCTCATGGATTCACAGCTGAATTCTACAAGAAATTTATGGAAGATATAATCCCCACACTCCACAAACTCTTCAAACAAGTTGCAAAGGAAACAGTCCTCCCAAAATCATTTCTGGAGGCAAGTATAATACTGATTCCAAAGCCAGGGAAAGACACAACCAAAAAGGAGAACTACAGGCCAATCTGCCTCCTGAACATAGATGCAAAAATACTCAACAAAATCCTGGCAAATAGAATACAGCAAATCATCAAGAAGATCATACACCATGACCAGGTAGGATTCATCCCAGCGATGCAAGGATGGTTCAATATTAAAAAATCTATAAATGTAATACACTATATTAATAGACTGAAATCTAAAAACCACATGATCATCTCAATTGATGTAGAGAAAGCTTTTGACAAAGTCCAACAATCATTCATATTCAAGGTCCTACAGAAAATTGGAATAGATGGACTCTATCTTAACTTGATAAAAGCTATCTATGACACCCCAAAAGCTCATATAATCCTAAATGGGGAAAAACTGAAATCTTTTACTCTTAAATCAGGTACAAGACAAGGATGTCCTCTATCACCCCTTCTATTCAATATAGTCTTGGAATCCTTAGCAACAGCCATTAGAAAAGAGGGAGAAATAAAGGGAATAAGAATAGGTAAAGAAGAAGTTAAATTATCACTATTTGCAGATGACATGATACTTTACTTGGAAGACCAAAAAATTCCACCAAGAAACTACTAGAACTGGTAGAGAAATTCAGTAGCATAGCAGGATACAAAATCAATACTCAAAAGTCAATAGCATTCCTCTGCACAGATAACAAGCACACTGAAAGGGAAACAATACCTTTTACAATAGCACCACGGAAAATGAAATACCTTGGGATTCACTTAACCAAGGAATGCAAAGATCTTTTCACAGAGAATTACAACACCCTAAGAAAAGAGATTATAGAGGATTTCAGAAAATGGAAAGATATTCCACGCTCCTGGATAAGAAGAACCAACATCGTGAAGATGGCCATACTCCCAAAATTGCTGTACAGATTTAATGCAATCCTTATCAAACTGCCGACAACATACCTCCCAGACATAGAGAAATCATTCCTAAAATTTATTTGGAACCACAAATGACCTAGAATAGCAAAGGCAATCTTGGCCAATAAAGACAAGGAAGGAAGCATCACAATTCCTGGCTTGAAATTATACTACGAAGCTACTGTGATAAAATCAACATGGTATTGGCAACAAAATAGACCTGAGGATCAGTGGAATAGATTAGAAGTTGGAGAGGCACCTACAATCACACTCAGCCATCCAATCTTTGACAAAGTGGCTAAACAAGCTCACGGGAAGAAAGATAACCTCTTTAACAAATGGTGCTGGAAAACATGGCTTTCTACCTGCCAAAAACTAAAACTTTACCTAGCTCTATCACCATGCAGTAAGTTAAAGTCAAAATGGATTAAAGATCTATACATTAAAACAGAAACACTCAATCTCCTGGAAGAGAAAGTAGGAGGAACTCTTGAAGACATAGGGGTAGGAAAAGAGTTCATAAACAAACATATATTTGCACGGGAAGCACTTGAAAGAATCAACAACTGGGATCAACTCTTCTTAAGGAGCTTCTGCATGTCAAAAGAAACTGAAAACAGAGTGAAAAGACAACCCACAAATTTTGAAGAAATCTTATCTAATAATCAATCAGAAAGAGTTCTACTGTCTAGAATATATAAAGAAGTAAGATATAATAGGGCCCTCAAATTTAAAGACCCAATTCAGAAACGGGCATCTGAGATGAATACACACTTCTCAGCAGACGAAATTAAAGAAGCAAATAAATATATGAAAAAATGTTCCACATTGCTAGTCATCCATGAGATGCAAATAAAAACGGCACTGAGATACGATCTCACTCCAGAAAGAATGGCTATCATAAGGCAATAAACCTACAACAAATGTTGCTGAGGTTGTGGGTAAAAGGGAACACTTATCCACTGCTGGTGGGAATGTAGACTGGTAAAACCATTGTGGAGGTCAGTGTGGAGACTCCTCAAAAGAGCAGGACTAGAAATCCCATTCACACCAGCAATCCCCCTACTGGGAATTTTCTCAGAGGAACTGAAAACATTGTGTCATAGTAATATATGTGTATCTATGTTTATAGCAGCACAATTTGTGATAGCGAGATCTTGGAAAAAACCAAGATGTCCATCACATGAGGAATGGTTGAAAAAGATGTGGCATTTCTATATAATGGAGTATTATTCAGCTATTAAGAATGATAATCTTGAAGCATTTATATTGAATTGGATGCCACTTTAACATATGCTCATAAGTTAAATGAACCAGACACACATGTGTAAATATATAGTAGTCTCCCTAGTATAAGAAGTGAAAAGAAGAAATACAAATGGAAATGTACAACAACAACTAAAATCAATTGAGTCCGATAAGGCAAAGTGAATGGCATATGCTGCAGGATACTAATCAGCTTTTCTTCTGGATGGTTAAAACCTAAGTTTACAGATCAAAGTTGGAGAAATAGAAGAGCCACAAGGCCAGCCAACATTTTGGCCCTAGCCTTTCAAGGTCAGCAAAGACTCAGCACATATTGCAACATCTTGAATCTCGGTTGAGCTCCAAATTTTCTTAGCAAGATTATGGAGCCACAGAGAAAGGAAATCGAGTTCTATAGTGTGCCTGGGGAGAGTCACATGGAAGAAAACTTTCTCTCAAGCTCTCACAGAGAGTAACCTGGTCAAGCATTGGTCGTGACTCATCCACATGGATGACACAGACAAAGGATCTACAACATAAGGTACAGGACTACAAGATAAACCTTGAGGGGACTTCACTGACCTCATAAGAAACATAAAGTATATGTGTTGGTATATAAACCTTGCTCTATCTAGGTCTTAATCATCCAGCAGCATAGAATAAAAATGAAGTATACATCGTGGGGCCATAATATTAAGTTGAGCTGTAAATGGCTATGGTTGACAACTTCTTTGGATAACTCACTATTGTTGTGGAATGCTGGACTGTGTTGGATTTTGTTGTCACTTTCAAGCACCTAAGTTAGTTGAATGACAATGGAGTGCCCATCTTTGACAGGTGTAGCCAAAGGAAGGGGTATAGAAAGGAAGAATCATGATGTGTGTGCATAGACAGTACAGTTGGGATAGGTAACGCTGTGTTTCTGCATAATTCTATGAGAGGCAAGATTTGCACTAATGATGGTTGGACAGGATATTATGTCAGCCTCTAGTACTACGGACAGCCACTAGGAAAATAACAAGGTAGAAAGTATTAATTATTGAATCTTTGATATATTTCAGGTATAAAAAATAAGATACATCTTTATTTGCTGATAAGAGACATACGCTATAATAATATCTGTAAGTATAATATCATGTATGCACCTTCTAAGGTACCAAAACATTATGAAAACAGTTTGCAATGTATTAATTTATCAAATCCATCTTGTCAAGATATCTTAAATCTGTCTCATTGATATTTGTACATCAACAAAGCAAAAATAAAAAAAACTTTTAAAAAATGATATCTTTCCCTGTGCTTATGGCTTGTAGTCTTCCTCCTATGCTGACTTCCAGCAGTGAAACAGATTTTGAAGCATTTGATTTTGAGCTGTCATTAGTGTTATCTTCTGGTAAAATCTATCTGTTGACTTTTTCATATTATACTTATTTTCCAGAACAAATCACTCTGCCCAGCAACCTCATTAAATAAATGCCTATAATGTAGGGAAGATTATGCTTACTAGCTTTCAGTACTCATAATGAAATTCCACTTCGTATGAGAATTTTATTCAATGATAGAGATATAGGTAAATACAATTTTGAGAGATTTTGAGTCAAAGAAACTAGAAATAGAATCAATCTGCTTCTGAAGTTTGTGCATCCTGTGTTGCTGTTCACTGTAAACACATTTTTGGTTATAGTATCATCCTAAAACTTTCATTTAAAATTCCTTGTGAATTTAATCCTTTGAAAATTAGTTATCATTCAGTATGCCATTTCTCTTCAGATTGTTTCATTTAATTCTTTTAATGTGGAGAGACAATTTAGGACAGGCAAATAGAATTTTTAAAAATTCAACAATGATTCATGGATATTGCATTGAAAAAGTTGATAAGAAAATACCATTTCATAGATTGTTAAGGCTGAATAGATTCTATGAGAAATGAGGAAATAGAAGTAAAATTTAAACCATGAGTATATTAGAAGAATATCAATAGAATTAAGAAGGAAATAATTATATAAGTGTCAACATGTAAAATTTATTACATATTGAATAACCTAATTGAATTGGTATGATCATTTATCCAATCAGCTATGGGTGAACAAACTTAAAGTGTAAAGATTTACTAGAAAAAATATTTACTTTGAGGTCAAAGGTACTATTTCAATATTCCTGAGTGAAATAACTTGTTTCATATGGATTCTAATGTATATAATAATAACTGATTTAATATTTTCATAGCACACAAACATTGCAAGAGAAGCAAATTATATTGGACATTTTAGGGATTTAATATTTGAAAACCAAGCTGTGCCTCCCCAAAGATAAATAAGATCTAATAGTTTGATAAATTGTCTAGCTACATTAGGACAGAGATAGCAGATTTTATAAGCAGCATCCCTAAGGAGACAAGTGAAGTTAAAGATGAATGATATCATGTGTTACCTTTAATGAAACAAGCGGACAAAATGCTACTAGCATCCAGGTTTCTTTATTGCAGCTTTCTTAAAATCCTTGTCTTCTTCCTTCACCACTGTGAGTGAATGTTTTGGATATCTGAGGCTTAGCCTGGGGTCAGCTACTCAAAATGTGCTTTCTGAATAGTTTATTTTCCTTTTGTAGGCTTCTACCTGCAAAATATTTGAGACACAGAAGAAAGCAGAATCCCTCAGCTGAGAAGCAGTATAGCAGGCTCTGCAAAGACCAGATCCATCAGCTCCTTATTCTGGAGCCTTTCCATCAGAGTTTGCAGTGAGAGAAGAAGGCTAAAAGATGTGGAAGATCCCAGCCAAGCATGATAATTAAGCTAGATTGTCAATTTGTTTGCTCTCTGAGTGTGTCTGGGTGGGTCACAAAGGCAAGGCTTTGGGGATTTATGTCTCGGTCCTGCTCTTGTTCTTTCTGGTGAGCTTTCCAGTATACTCTGATTTCGAGCTGCCACGATGAGAGCAGCTGAGCATCAGCAAGTCTACCTCCCCTAATGTTTCTGCCTTGGAGCAAGATGGCCATGGACTAAATCCTCAAAAACCATGAGCAAATAAAGCTCCCTTTCAACTGTAGATGTCCATCAGTATTTTGTTCTAGCAATGAGAAAGCTGACCAAGAAATGATAAGTACCCAGTTGAAATTATACTTTGTTGTATGTGCACTGCACCTCCTTGTGGATTTCTTTGATTAAGCTTTCTATTTCTTTTATATTTATCTTCTTTGCATTTAATGTTGCAGTTTTCTCTAGAGCTAAGCACACTTAATTTACAGTTCCCCCATGTACTTTCTTTTTTGTAAGTTGTAGATCTTTCATAAAATAATCCCGAGGTGTTCACATTCACAGTTCTACAAGTGCTTTCTGTGAAATAATGTATGACTTTAGAATAAAACAACACGCATCTGATATGATTCATCTCATCCTCTGACACATGAAATACATATGCAATAAACTGTATCATATTTTAAATGCTCTAAAGTGAATACTTCAACCTTGACCAACACTTTTTATATTTAAATCCTGAAAACAAATTATTAAAATCATCTTATGCCTCTAAGTAAATAATGACTTGAGCTTTTAATCACACATGAGAGACACATGAACAGCAAATCTGCTTACAAACAGTTTTCATTTCATTAACAACGTAAGACTTGAAATAAGAAGATAGCATGAGATACTGTAAAGTACTGTGGGGTGTGACCACTAGAGTTGTAGAATGTAAAACAGGAGGTACCGTAAACACCAACTAACTCGACTTTGAATTTTTCATCTTTCCCACACCTGGTACATAATGTAGAGGAGAAGCATACAATGGTCCCTCACTTAGGAGGCATCATTCCAGATACTCCACTGTAAGTGAAAATCAGTGAAGTAGGCAAAAAATCATTAGAACCATAAATACTATGCATACAAATACTCATACAGTACTGTCCACAAAATCCCACAATATAACCAAAAATCTGCAATAAATAATTTGGATTAATATTTTTTGAAAACCTGCAAAACAATGAGTCTGCTAATTGAGCCACCAAATAGCAAGGGATGACTGCATTTTGGTTCACAGTTTCAGGGGATTCAGTCCACAGTTGCCTGGCTCCGAAGCAGAAGCATCATGATGAAATGGCAAATGGGCAGATTTCATGCCAGCTGGGAAGCAGAGCACGGGAAGTGCCAGAGGGGAAAGGGAGAGAGACCAAATATGAATCTCAGGATTGCACCCCTATGGTCCACCCAGACACACCCAGATGCACGCCTTACTAATCTCCTTGACAGCTCCCAAGCTAATTGGTTTGACTGTCCACTGTAACCACAAGAACTGTCTTGGTTTTTGAAAGCTAAAAATCAGTTATAAAAATTATGTCCATATAAACACAGAAACTGATTCCACAAATATGGCCTAACTGCAAGTTGAGGTGTCTTTGCTCCAAACTCACTCTTTGGAGCTGCAAGTGATAAAAGAGGGTGCCTGTGGCAACCTAGATAACTGTCCTGCATGGGAGAGGATGAAAGCAAGTCTTGATCCACGAAGAATGAGATGTCAGCTAAGCTGGCTTCCTATGGCTGACCACCAGGTGACATACACTGACTTCCCTGTGGGAGAGCAGGTAGAAGATAGTCCAAAAGGGCAGAGGTGGAGCTAGAAATGAAAAGGAATGCTCCTGGCACCACTGACAGTCACAGAAAGGAGAAAGAAAAGAAAAATCTTGCTAACAAATACTGTCCGTTTACCAAATTCCTGAATACTGATTGGTGATTTTTATGCAGCAAATACATTATCTGAAAGAATCAAAGAATTTGTTTTACAGCCTTGCAAAAACATTATTCCCAGCACCAATAAATACCTTGAGGTCTATTTATAAGTTGGCAAATGTTTACTCATAGCTTATTGATCTCAGGCCTTGTAGACACAGAGGTGCAAAGATGGCCCCATTCCTACTCTTAGGCATATTGGAGTCTAAACTGCAAAACTGGAAGGTGTGCTCTGCCTCTGTGCTGCATTCCTATGAGCTCAGATAACTTGTATATTTTCTAAACCAAAAAAAAATCTTAAAAGTGGAGATGTTGGCTTTCCAAATTAGAGCTTTATAAAATGCTTTAGTTTCTACATTTACCACTAAAACTCCCAGCCTGACAGCTGAGACAGCAGCATAAAACTGATAGAATTGAACTAACTGAACAGGCAAGTACAAAAAAAAATCTCAACAGGGATAAGAACGTGGAGCATAGAATAAGATACGCCTGGACAGGGTTCGTCCCAGAATGGTTAATAACAGCTGGATCACAGAGGACAGCCATGTGAGTGAATTCATACCCTAGCACCTTTAGAGATTTCTACCCAGATGGAAGGTTAGAAAATTAGAAGTTGGGAGAGGAGTAAGAGACTGTTTCTAGCAAATCAAAAAGAATTGAGTAAAAATTAATCAATTGAAACCATGACCATTTTTGTTTACTGGACTATGTATGGAAAAATAGATTAGCTATTGCTTCTCACCCTGCTTCACACATTCTCATATACATGCCAGGATCCACTGGTACAAAATCCTCTCCTATTTTTCCTTCTTCCTGCTGATCACTGCTACCCATACAAATGTGCTCAGAAATCTTGAAATCCGTGGGACAGAATGAAGATGAGGATATATTTAATTTCAAAATCATTATTCTAATGCTGTGCTTTATACAAACTGGGAGCTTACATTTCTGCGGAGGATTTTCTTGGTCTCATGATTGGGCAAGAGCAAATTTTGCAAGTGTGTGTTACCAGATTATGTTTCTCTTTGGCTTAAATTTGTGGCTGTGTACTCTTTGTTAGTGCTTGCCATTCTTAAGTGAGACACTCATAAAAACTGAGCCCTATAAAAGTGTGGTGGATATATAAATAGATGAAGCTCAAATCTTCGATCTCAGCGAACTATAATGAGAAACTAGAATTGCCCTAAGAGATATTTTAAGCTTCTTTTACAGATAAGTAATGCAACACTAGATAGAAAGTTTTAAGAAACATATAAGAATAATGAAATAAGTAAATTGGAAATGAGTAAAGGGCTCACAGTCACTGTGTTCTCTCTTCTAGGTTAGTAGAGCAGAGAAAACAAAACTTACTGCTCTCTTTTCAAAACAGGGAAAGGCTTTCAATGGGCCTGTTGTCCCAAGGACACAGCTCACTCTGGATATTTCTACTCTCTGAGAAAAATGTGATTAAAGTAATAAACTGTAAATATTATGGATCCTTAAAATGCGTGAGACCAAAGGCAGTGTGGCTATTAACATTCTAGAAATAGAATCTGCTGTGGAGTGCCCACCTTTGACAGGTGTAGACAAAGGAAGGGGTATAGAAAGAAAAAATCATGATGTGTGTGTATGGACAGTACAGTTGGGATATGTAACGCTGTGCTTCTACATAATTCTATGAGAGGCAAGATCTGCACTAATGGTGGTTGGACAGGATATTATGTCGGCTTCTAGTACTACGGTCATCCACTAGGTAAATAATTATCAAATTTTTGATATAATTCAGGTATAAAAAATAAGATGAGTAAACAGCTACAATCTTAATTTACTGATAAGAGACATCTGCTATAATAATGTCTGTAAGTATAATATCATGTATGCACCTTGTACGATACCAAAACATTATGAAAACAGTTTGCAATGTATTAATTTATCGAATCTGTCTTGTTAAGGTGTCTTAAAACTGTCTGATTGATATTTGTACTTCAATAAAATAATAAATAAATAAATAAGTAAAATAAAATAAAATAAAGAAATGTAAGGGCTGGCCAAATAGCTCTGTGGATAAAATACCTGCAAGCTGGCACAGGGGCCAAGGGTTCGATCCCCTGGCCTTCTGTGCCAGCTCCACCCCCAGGGTGCACTGAGACAGTGGTTGAGACTGGGTATGGTGGTGCGTGCCTGTAATCCCAGATCTTGGGAGGCTATAAATAGTCTGATAACTAGAGTCCGATCTCGTTGTGAGACCCTGATCACCCTATAGACTCTTCCCTAAAAATACAAAAATAGATAAAATGAAAATGTAAAAGATCAAAGGGATAGAAAAAAATTGAGTATGTGAAAGAGGGATGGCGAGAAAGCAATTGATGGGAATGGAAAAAGAATAAAGAAAGAAAATGGGTCAAAAAAGAGAAAAAAAAGAATTCTACTGTATTCTCCCTGAAATAACACATATGCATATTAATAAAATTTTTTATGCAAATTTAGAGATTTCAGGAAACTCTTTAGCTATTTGTTTCCAGATTAAGAGCTCTACAGGTAATGAAATGCTCAATTAAATCAGAGAGTCTCATTTTTCAGACCTCAAGTACTTTTCCCAGGGGCACATGGCTAACTCATGTGAGAAAATAAAGGACCAGATGTCCCAATACTTAACCCACACCTGACTGGAGTTAGTCTCCAAATGTCATCAATCATTATGCAAGGGACATAAAAGAACCTACTCAGGTTTTCCCTACCATATTTATGATTCGGCCTTTAGTAACTCTCCAGATGGGTTTAAATTAAAAGAGATTTTCAATTAATTTGTACTATTCCCAATTCACTAAACACATTTTCTGACCTGCCGTTTCCCATATTTTTTATTATTGTTTTGCAAAGTAATATGGAATTTTAGTCCACTCGTTGTCATCTCTGGGATGTTTCTCACAACATTAGTTATCCATGATGTTCCATATAATTGCACTGAAGTAAAATGAATCCTTGAATAAATAGCCTTTAATATAACTGAAGCAGTCTCACTTCCACTAAAATTCATAGGATGGTAATCTAAAGTAAATGTCAAGGTTTTTGGGGGAGCAGCCATGTTTATCTTAGTACATAGATGTAAAGAAGGACATTAACAGGACCAGAAGACACCTGGAGGGTATAATGTATATCTTGGAGCAATGGGTATTATTTGTGCACTAATATGCAATATGATCTTTCTGCTATTTATGAAACATCAATGGATTGGAGAAACGAGTCTCCATTCAGAGTCATGGATCCATGGCTGTGGTCTTTCTCTAAGCCATTCCTGTCTTGGCTCCCTATCATTGCCATATTAGCGCATAGTTTGTTTGTTTTTCTGTGTTTACTGATAAGTTTTAGCTTGTCAAGGACCAGGGTTGTTCCCTTGCACTACAGAGTCACAGTAACTGTTAAATGCTCAATAAGTACCTACTGGATTAACTACTGACCAAAAGAAGCAAATAAATCAGGCTTCTGCACATGCCATAACCTGAGAGCTTAATCAAACAATAAGCTTTAGTAAGAACTAATAGTCAGAGAAAGGTGCTTTGCTGTATGTGTTTGTTTTTCTGGCTTTGTTTAAAACAATTTGTCAGAGTGAATTGTGAATTGTGAATTGTGCTCTACCAAAAAAAAAAGAAAAGAAAGAAAGAAAAACAAAGGAGGAAAAGGGATCACTCCTCCTTCAGATAGTTTAGACTGGTGAGGTAATAAACTTATGGGTTCGCTGAAACTGATAAAAAAAATTTAAAGAGGTATCTAATGGATATGATAGAAATTTAATTTTCCTTCTAGCTTCAGTAAACCAAAGAGATTGATTTACTCATTAAAAATGCTACAAATAGGGCATAAACTAGAATTGTCTCTAGACTTTTTACAGAAGCTTATAGGATATTGATTAATAGTTCAGGACAGAGTTTATGGATACATTAGATTTTCAAGGATAAAGCCATGTTTTCTAAGGCTTTTGGTATCCCTAATACAAAATATGATATCTGGCATATAGTAGGCTTTTAATACATAATATATACATACATATATATATATCATTTGTGAATGTTTCTGTACTTATGTATACATCTCTTTATATATTAAATTTTTCAGATTTTGTGGCAGGTGGTTGTTGAGGGACTCCACATAGGTTTTGTATCCAACTGTTTAAGATCGCTTTTTATAGACCATTGTTATAGATTCAATTTTTTTTTAAGTTTGCCTTCCTATATCTGAAGATTTGGAAAACAGTGAGTTAAATAACATTCTGAAGAATTTCTTAAAACATGTATAAGAATTTCGTATCGTGTGACTATCCAAGAGGGAAGAGATGTACCACAATATTTATTTATTTATTTATTTTATTTTATTTTTTTGTCTTTTTGAGACAGGGTCTCACTATGCAGTTCAGGCTGGCCTCGAGCTCACTTTGTAGCTCAGGCTGGTCTCGAACTCACAACGATCCTGCTGCCTCAGCCTCCCGAGTGCTGGGATCACAGGCATGCACCACCACACCCGGCTGTACCACAATATTTATAACCTTATTTGGCAAAAAAAAAACTTTTCCAAAAATCACGTTTCAACTAGTGTCCCATGGAACATTCATTAGTAATGCTATCATTAATTAATTTCATTAATGGGATATAGTTTTCTCACCATAAATAAAGTTTGGTATCAGGATCCTAATACAATGAGAAAACTCTGTGAAGGAACTTGAGGTAGTGAAGGTAAGTGTCATTTATTTCCAAAAGATGAGCAATTTCTTAAAATCCTCTCTTATCTCTTCCTTGGGAGGGGAGAAGATGAAGCTGTACACCTATCAGTTTGTTCTTCCTACTGATTATAATGATAACAATAAGGCTGGCCAAATAGCTCAGCATATTAAAGTGCCTGCAAGTAGGCTCAGAGGCTGGGGTTTGATCTCTGGCCTGCCGTGCCCACCCAGCCACCCAGTCCCCGGGGCTTGCTGAGACCAGGCTATTGAGACTAGGGGTGGTGGCATGAGCCTGCAATCCCAGCTCTTGGGAAGCTGTGAACAGGCAGATCATTAAGAGTCCAATCTAGTAGTGAGACCCTGAACATCCTGTAGACACCTCCCTGAAATACAAAAAAAAAAAAAAAAAAAAAAAAAAAAAAAAAAAAAAAAAAAAAAAAAAAAAAAAAATGATAGTAACAATAGTTATTAATGATTGCTGGCCATTACTTATTCAAATGAAACAATGTGAGTACTTTCATAATGTGTCATGGTTGGTGTTTTCTAAGTAAAAGAGTACTGACATAGAAGCGCTGAAAGACAAATGCTCTGTGAGCTGAACATAATGAAATGTGCTCAGGCCATGTGCAGGGCTTGTCTCCCTTGAAGCCATCTCTTCATACTGCAAAGGAGTCTTAAAATCCCAGCACCTCCCTTTTCTTTTCCTAGAGAAGAACTATTTGCATTTGGGTCCTCCCTCCTTTTTTAGGAAGGAAGTGGAGCAGATGGCTATTTTTGAGACAGATTCTCAGATACATAATTGTGGGCCTTCTCTTCTGCATGCACAGGAAATATTTCCTCCCATTATGTGGGCCTATGGGGGTTTATGTCTTATGTATTGCTTATATCACCATAAATAAGCAATCATTCTGCTTCTTCTTCAGAGCACTGTCAGCTGTTAGGATTATATATATATATATTTTTTTTTTTTTTTCAGTACCGGAAATTGAACTCAGGACCCTGCACTTGCCAGGCAAGTACTTATTTTACTGGGCTATCTCCCTGACCCTTTAGGATAAAAATGTAGATACCAAAAAAGTATGAAAGCCTTTTCTGTTCCAGCTGTTGTGCCTAATGCTTTGTGTCTAATATCATATTCAATCTTCACAATAACCACATATGAAGTTAGCATACTTGCTGATTTACAGATGAATGTGCTGTGGGTCAGACAATCAGGTGATTAGGCAAAGTCACTGTGCTCTGTAGCCGCGGAGATGAACCTGTAGCCCAAGTCAGACTGACCCGTGTCCACTCTGTTGGGATGAAGCTTCGCAAAAGCAGATATTTCTCTAATGCCCAGCAGTGTTTGGTGCTCAGCAGGTACTCAGTACCCATTTGTAGCACGATTGCTGTACTGCCCTCAGGAGTTAAGAATGAAGGTAACATTCTTGGGAAGTAAACTTCAATTTTTAGGTCACTAAGGAACTATGTAGAATTGTAAATTAGGCACAGAGAAAAAAACACTTGGATTTAATAAATATATCTGGTGTACAAATGGAATTAGTTCTAAATGGGATGTATGAAAATCACTAAGCAAAGAAATTATACTCTATTTACAGAGCAAAGATTAATTCTTTGCATCACAACTAATTTAACAGTTTCCAAAGAAAGTAATGAAGTTCAGGCCAGTTCAGGTTATTACATTAGAATGAAACTTAATGAACATATTTGGATATAAATTAAAACAAGAAAAATTTTAACCTATTTCCATGAAATCCAATAATTGCCACAATAGATTGTGTTCAAAATATATAATGTAATCCTGTGTACTCAATCGATATAATTTAAAATATTAAAACCTTCTGTCTGCATATACAGAAACTAAAGCACTCTGGTCTCTGAAATATACATATTTACATGAATAGTGAAATAACTCCATGCAATTTTAAGATTTACAACAGCTAGACAGCAATGAACAATAAATTTGGCTATTGACTACACAGCCTTGATAAATAACACCAAACTAAGAACAACTTCAGCTAATGAAAATACAAACCATAGTTTTAATTGGACTAGGGAGACTCCTATTGCTGTTAATAATAGATTATTAAACACACAAAATAAATATCCTCTAGCATTTGTGTTCAATAAAATAATCAATGAAAAATAATTTTTTACTTCAAACTTAATCCATATATGAGCAGTTCATTTGCTATTAGATTAGTGATTTCACTTCTTGTGTATTATATCTCTACTCTAAGTTCAAGGGCCTACATACATTTTTAACTTTCATTTCAGTAGTGGAATCTAGGTGGATATCTGATTACTTTTTTTAAAAAAATCAACCATTAGAGTTGCTTTTGAAATTAAAAATCATGGATACTATGGCAGTTTCCCTGGGTAAGCATGCTAAAATTGTTGTCCTATTTATGCTGGTTCATTGTAGGAAACATTTGTCTTTTCGTACAATGTTACAAAGAGCTGTAGCAGAAATTAATGTTAGGATACTTCAAAATATAGAAATCTATTCACCTTTCTTCTCCTTACTTTATTACCATCTTGTGCTTTCACTGTGTCTATAATTTTAAGATGAATGAGGGATTTATTAGAAATTTTATTTTATTTTATTTTTGAGACATGATCTTGCTGTGTGATTCAGGCTGGGCTAGAAAAAACTTTGCAGCCCAAGCTGGCCTTTAATTCATGGTAATCCTCTTGCCTCAGCCTCCTGAATGCTAGATTACAGGTGTGCTACTTCACCCAACCTAAACAGAACTTTATACAAAGCACGCACTCAAAAACCAGACCTTCAAACCAGAGAGAGGCACACTACAGTTTGGAGCTAGGAACATTTATGTGTTTTAGAGGTGAAAATTTATTCTTAGAGTTTTCTCTTTTAAAATCTATGATTTTTCCATTCTATGTCTCTGTCGCTCCAAATTTTTTTAAGGTAAAATATCCTATTTTTAAAAAAAAGTAAAATATCTAAAAATAGAAACAGATCAATATTTTATACAGAATATTTGACTTATTGAGAGTGACCATTCTTTCTGGAGTAAGATTAAATCTTAATACTGTCTTCATTTACATTTCTCTAATGGGTAAAGTTGTTGCATATTGTTTCATGTACACTTCTGACTGATCATTCGTACTTCTACAGAGAAGGGTCTGTTCATTTCAGGTGCTCAGGCTTAATCAGGACTTTTATTGAGAAGGTCTTTTTGTGTTTTCCATTTACATTCTATATGTAGTGCTCTGTCTGAGGAAAGACTACCAAAGAAATTATTTTCCCATTGTGTGTGTTGTCTCTTCACTATTAGTTTTTTCTTTTGCTGTGAAAAACAAGAATACAAAAAAATTAAGATAGATTTTAAAAGAGGAAAATTCTAAGAATAAACTTCTTAGAAACTTCATACATAAAGTTATTTTCAATTGTGGCTACATACTGACTCCTAATTATAATCTTGTTCTTTTTTATTTATTTATATATATATATATATAACTAAATCTTGAAAACAGCACAAATGATATCAACTGATGAATGGCTAAAGAAGGTGTGTGTGTGTGTGTGTGTGTGTGTGTGTGTGTGTGTGTGTGTGTTTAATGTAATCAAATGCTACTCTTTCATAAAGAAGGAAAAGTCTGAGGCATTTCTGGCTAATGGATAAACCTTGAGAACATCCACTTAAGTGAAATAAATTGAACCTACATGTGTAAATACCACATAGTTTCTCTGACATAGGAAACCAAAACGTATAAATAAGGACCAAAATGTATAATAGATTTGTGAAATAGGAACAAAATCTTCAAAAGAGTATGGGAACTGGGACTGGGGCATGGGTCAAGGAAAGAAGGCAAAATAAAAATTGATAAGAAGAAAATAATAAAAATGAAACTCTTGCAGATGATGAGGGGAAGGGTGCTGACGGGAGAGTGGGGCTATGGGAAAAAAGAAACAAGTTGTGGCATGCACAAGTACAAATTCCCGTGATGAATGTGACTGTTATTTACACATAAACTGTACTAATGAGTTTAATTAATTACACATTAAACAAAAAATAACAGATGATACAGTGAACTCAGAGGAGATATAGTTAAAGAAATCCTTCAAGTAATAAAAATGGTAAGGGAGATTACTGGAGACAGTAACAAAAGGCCAACAGAATTAGGACAAATGACACAAAATATAAATGAGAAGTTTAGCAATGAATTAGAAGCCATAAAAGTATTCCACACAGAAATCTAAATTTAAAATATCATGGAAAGTATGGGAAGCAAAAGTCACCAATATTAAGACAAAGTGCTAGCTTTAGTACACAAGGCTGCAGTCAGAGACCCACTATTGAGCTATACCTTAAAAATGACATGAAAAATAGATACAACAGCAGCCAGATGATGCAAAGATGAATAATCTAAAATTAACTGAAATAAGTGACAACTCAGAACACAGCAGAAATGGCATAAAAACCTGTGTACAGAAATAACAGCAGAAGCATTTCCAAAACTGGGGAAAGAATTAAACATACAGGTTGAGTACGGCCCACAGAACCCTAAATACCATAACCACTGTCAAAGGACTCTCCATAGCACATCTGAGTCAAAATTGCAGAAGCCCACCACACAGATAGAATATTAAAACCTGTTAGAAAATAACAATGAGTAACTTATGAAAGTAAACCCATTAGTAATGTAGCAACTTTCTCAACACAAATCTTAAAGGCTAGGAGACTTTGGAGTAAAGTGTTTCAAACCATAAAAGAAAACAACTTCCAACTTAACTTATGTATCTTATAAAACTATCTTTTAAGATTAATAGAAAAATGTGGTAGGGGGAAATACCCACTCGGGCCCCCTTCCTGTCCCTCTCTCAGATAGGAGCTTTCTTTCCCTCAGTAAATCTATTCTGCTCATAACCTCCGTTTGTTTCTAAAATTCATTCTTTGGTTTTAGAGAACATGAACTCCTACAGGTCAGGTCCAGAGATCATTTTTCCCTATGTCATTTGGAAGTTCAGCTTATTGTTTGGAGGTCGAGATCAGTTTTTCTCCCTGTATCATTTTGGAGAGTTCCACCGGAATCACTGGATGGAGGTATAAGTTTGCTTTTCTTTCATAAATTCTGAACTGGGACTTGCTTAGGTAACAAAATTTTATGCTTCAAATGTTAATATTAAATCTTTTCCCATTGTGAAAATGTTGGTCAAAATGTTGTTGGTAAATCTAAGTTAAAACATGAAAATGTTATAAGGTTATGATATTTCTTTAATGGGACATTTTATGACTGTTGTGTACTTGTATGTGTTGCATTTAACTAGATGCTAAATGTACTGGTATTCCTTGCTTGAGTTTGGATAGTAGTGCTTGAGGGAGTGACGTTGGGACTCCTGGTGAATTTCATGTAAACTTCTGTAAAATGGGACTCTTAGCCAGTTCAGACTTAGAAATACACATGCCTGTATATGAAACATGGGACTCCTTTTGCTAGTTAAATGACATTAGGTCGGCAAACATTCTTAAAGACTTGGAGGACAGGTTTCCCTGGGATAAACTGGTTCTGATCCCCCACTACAGGCTAGAAGGAATGTCAGGCCTGCTCTGTTTCAGTTTCCTTTCTTTCATTTTGCTCCTAATTTTCCCACCTCCTTGTACTTTCCTCTTTAGAGGCATGTAAAATTAGGAAAACTGACTGTTCTAGCTAAGTGAAGCCCTTAGAAAATGAGTGTTTGTTAACGCCAAAGACAGGAAAGTCATTTTAGGAAAAGAACACATAACCCGTGTCTGGGTCAGATGAGACAAAGAGGACTATGCCTGTCCAGGAGGACACATATAACAGCCATGTCCCGGCTTAGTGTTCTGGGCAGGTCTCCTTCAGGAGGCTAACTCTATGACACAGTGGAGAGAACTGACTTCTGGGTGATACCAGAAGGAGCTATCTCCAGAAGCAGCACACTTATGGGTTTAGGGAGGATTAAACCTCATACTAAACAGCTTTTGGTTAATTATTTAGGTGTATAAGAGATAAGTTATGAGCTTTAAAGCCTTTATTGTAGAGTGCTAGGTAATCTTGTTCAGGCTTTTAACTATCACTTATAGAACTTGGACAAACAGTGGTTACTGTGCTGGCTAGTAAATGCTCCTAGAGCAGCTGCCATTCTTTGAAGCAGAGGACAGGTTTCCCCAGCTGATATTTGGTGAATCCCCTTGAAGCCCATGGCTGATGGAATGTTGACCAGAGAAACTGATGGATTCCTTTCTGGAGACACCTGGTTGTGTGAGCCAAAAGAAATCAAGAATACCTGAGGGGCTATGGCCATACTTGAAGGTTCCTCAGTGGAAACTGGCTCCTGACCACTGAAAGATTTACACTTACCTATTGTACTTTTTCTCTCTGCTAGTAAACTAGAAAATTTACCTGAAATTTTTGATACAACAGCTTAATGAGTCACTTTCATAAATCAGGTTGAGGCAGCTTGGAATAGTTGACATTCCACAGTGACTATTAGGGGAAAGTGCTTTATATCTCTGCCTTACATGTTAACTAAGAAGAAGGTTTTTTGTCAGCTTATGTAAAGTGTTTTTTCCAACATGTAAAATGTGATTGCTGTATGATAAACTATAAGTTTCGCCTGTGAGCTTCAAGGTTAAATTTTGTCCAGAAACGGTCTAGAGACTTGGCTCAATGCATAGGGCCAAATCCCTCCAGTCAATAGTTCTATCTCTAGAAGAAATCTTTGTAACTTGAAGTGCTCACTTTCCATTGACCTTTTATGCCATAGTTATGCTTCTTTCTGTAGACATTCTGGTCACCGGATCAATTGTAACTTATATTCACAAATGGTCAGTAAGAGTAAGTGAAGGGTTTGTGAGATGGTCAGGAGATAATCCACATCAGTTCAAGGGTGGATAGGCTGGTGGGACCTTGTCTCCCTTCTCTACAACAGAAGCAGCCACCTGCTCTGGAGAGGGTTACTCAAGGGATGCCTTGTGGGAGGGAATCAATTAGAAATAAGGAACGGGAATGCCCTAAAGTTTCTTATTGTATTCCAAACATGGGGATCTCATGGTTAAAGTCTCTTACTCCTTTAAAAGATGTTTGATTCTTACATGCTAAAGAGCCATGTAATCCAAATGGAGTGCAGAGAAAAGTATAAATTATGATCTATTTTATAACTAGAAAGGTGATATAAAAAGGAAAATGATAAAAATGTCTTCAGATCTGGTTTGTATTAAAAAGGACATTGTTATTTAATGCAGTTTTGGAAATGTAGATGCGAGCAACAGGAGGACCAGGCAGTGCAGGTGCAGGGTCTCACTATGTAGTAATCCTCCTGCCTCAGCCTCCCCAATACTGGAATTATAGGTATGTGTCATCACACCTAGTCTCAGCCTGTGCTACTGGGATCAAAATCAAATCCTTGTTCTTTCTAGGCAGAAACTTAGGCCACTGAGCTATCTCCATGGCCCCATATTCAAAATAAGAAGTAATAGTATCTCATATTCCCCAAGCTTTGCTAAACCTTTTCTCTATTATCTTTAAGATTACTTGTATAGGAATACAATATAATATTTATGAATATCACTAGACTTTACCAGACCATAATTTCAAAATATTTTTCTAATACTGTACATACAAAACAATTTTTCTAGAAACATTTCCCTCCAGTTTTACATGGTGTAGAGCTAAAGGATGGTAGTGTTAGAATGGGAGCAAGTGCTCCATTTACAAATGCCCACACTAAAGCCCACTGGTGCTTCATTAGTTATGCAGCATCATATGAAGGCTATACGCAGGGCCCCTGTATGATCCACTTTCCCCCTGCTAGGACAAAATTCCTGGCACCTGTAAATTAAAGGAGGAGAAGGGCACAGTTTCACAGGGTTTAGTTCGCAGTTAGCTGGCTCCTAAGCAAAAATGGAGTGGTAGAAGAGCCTGGAGAGGAAAGCTGCACAGTCCATGGTGGACGCGAGGCAGTGAGGGAGAGCTGGTGGCAGAGACTTACTGTGCATAAGCATGGCCCCCACCCCACCCCTGCCCAGCTCTTCCGACCAGGCTCCACCTACTAACAGTATATTAAGCTATAGATTCATCTACTGCCTAATCCACTAATACGTGTAGTGCTCCTATGATCCACTTAGCATACCAAAGTCCCACTACTAACATAGGAGACTTTGGGAAGAAATTTTAGATCTAAACCCAAGCAGTTCCTATTTTGTCTCAGTATCAGAAAGAAAAGTTTTAGAGCCAAGGGCATGGATTGTTACTAAGAGAAATGTGAAGGGGAATCCAGCAGGGAGGACTGAATAGTCAGATGGACAACAGCAGACCACACACAGCAATGGAACTCTGACACATCACCCCTACAGTCATCGGGCCAGCAGGATCACTTTCATAAGAAACAGAAAGCAGCCTGTTTTTTAACTTCTGCTTTTAACTCAGGACCAACCAGAGGAAGCCAAATATGCTACTCAAACTAACCATGTGAGATGCACCTCGCCTGGTTTTTCTGCCTCCAGGTTCCCATGCCAAAACCCTTCAGTCAGAGCGCATCTGACTTTTCACTCCCCCTCCATGTTTTCTGTTTACTCTAAAACCTTCCAACTCCTCTGGCTGCCTTTTGAATCTCTATGGAATGAAAATGATGGTGGCTACTACAGGCTGTGAACGAACAGCCTCCAATTATTCTCACTTAGGTATTCTTTATTGCCACAAAAGTGGTAGCACTTCACCTTATAAACAGGGTACATATCTCAGATTAAATTACTCTGAAGTAGAGCAAAATATGGGAAATCAACAGGAGTGAGTATAGGATTTTCAAAAAAGCTCCTTCACATTCACATTTGTGGATGATTGTAAGTTCAGGGATCTTATTTTTCTATATTGTTAGGACAAACAATGAAAAAAAACCTAAAGGATACCTATTAATGTGCATTTATCATGTAATTTTGGTTTGTAAGATAAAAATGATCACAGTTGAGGTATGGTAGGGCAAGTATTGTTAGTGTTAGATTACCTAAATGATCCATATAAATGTATATAAATTCAAAATTTTTCACTGAAGCAAAAATGCTAGCACCTAGAATTACATTAAGTACTCTTTAAAGATTTATGAAGAGCACAGAAGATGTGTTTGAACTATGCCACCTTGTATCACATCAGTTCAGAAGAAACTTTCTTTGATGTGGGTGTTAAGCTTAACTGTGTTAGGTGAATGACTCAGTACCCTGGTAGGAAAACAGCAAAGCACACTTCTGCAATGTCTTGGGTTACTGAGGCACAACTGTGGGTACTACGTCTGGTCCTTCACTACCTCCTCTCTGGTGCTGTTCTGGCACGCTGCTTTCCAGCCACCATGGGCTAAGCAGCTTTGCTCTGCCACCTGCTTTTACCATACTATGCTGCCTTGTTGTCAGTAAAAACCACGAAAGAAATCCAGAAGCCCCAAACCAAATAAACCGTTTTTCTTTTAGGTTGTGGGTGTTAGGTACTTGTTCCCAGAAGTGGAAAGCTGACTTGGAATACAGTAGATTTAGCAATAACATGAGATCTAAAAAACAGCATGTGCACAGAATTTTATTGAGAGCTAGAAAACCGAGTCACATAGTAAATTAATTTTACAATATTTATAGAGGAAAACTTACTTTGTCAAGGACTTCTTTTACACTCTGTGTATTTGTCAATAAATTTTGTTAAAGTTTTTATAAACTAAATACTTTAAATATACTATACCTTTTATTTGGAAGAAACAATGATAACAAATAAAAAAGACATCTCTAAAGACTGACAGTAATGTAAAAACATGAACCTGGACACACTGGAGAATGCTTTTAATAAAGGCCACTCAGACACTGAGGCAGGAGCACTGCAAGTTGAGGCCTGCCTGGGCAACTAGGGGAAAGACTGTCTCAAGATAAAAAGTGGAAAGGCTGAGCATATGGTTCACTGATAGCATTTCCGTGGGTTCAGTCCCAGTACCGCAAAAATAAATAAACAAACAAAAAGTTGGAAACAGGAAATTATACTGTTGCTTTATAAATAATGTGAAGTCTCAAAATCATAAAAATTTTAGAGTAAAAACAGAAACCTCGAAGGTTTGCTAGATAGCTAAACAGACTAAAGTGCCTGCTTAGGCAGAGCACTGTGGCCAGGCTTTGATCCCCAGCTTGCCATGCTGGCCCCACCCCAGGGCTGTACTGAGATGGTAAGTGATGGGCATGATGTGGTACGCCTGTAATCCCAGTGGGTGTGAGGCTGAAAACAGGAGAATCACTGCAAGCCCAATCTATGCAGTGAGACACTACAGACCCTGTATTAAATACATAAAAAAAAAACTCTGTTCAAAATGCTTAATAAAAATCTATGGTTATGGCTGCTTTTAGAAAAACAAGATAAAGATAAAATTAGATTCCAAGGAACAGTAAGACCTTTAAAGAGTCTTCATTGTTCAGTCTGAATTTGGATAGAACTCCAGAAAATCATTGTTAACAGAACTTGAATAATTCAGCATCAGATGAATCATTTCAGGTTAGTTTAAAAGATAATTCTAAGCAAAAAAAAAAAAAAAAAAAAAAAAAAAAAAAATATATATATATATATATATATATATATAAATCTCAATTAAAGCCTTTTACCTGGCATGAATGGTAGTGAACACCTGTAATCCCAGCACTCTGGAGGCTAAGGCAGCGGGATTGCTGTGAGTTCGAGGGAGACCAAGGCCAGTCCAAACTATGGAGTGAGTCCCTATCTCACAAAAGACAAAGCTAAAAGGTCTATAACTATAAAGTATGGGAAAATCACATTGGTTGATCTTAGCTTGGCCTCTTCTTTTGAGAGAATCTACATCAACAGTGTTGTGCATAACACTTAAGTAAAGCAGTGCAGTTCTTGGTGTCCTTGAGGTATGGGAGTAATGTATTTGGTTATGTTACAGGAATATAAATTGAATCCACAACAATTAGGCTTTTCCCCCTAAACCTCTAATGAAAATGATACTTTCAAGACCATCAATAATCTCTTATTTGTATCTGCAATAGTTTATTCCTAGGTTTGATTTTACTTAAATTATCAACAATAAATAATAGGAAACAATCTTTCCTCTTTGAAGTAATCTTTTCTAGGATCTTGTTTTCTTAGTTTCCCTACCACACAAGAAACTTCTTCTGCCTCCTTTGCTGGTTCTTATTCTGCTCTCTGATCTGTAAGGCCACTTTCCCAGAGGTCAGTCCTTGAATCTTGTCTCCTCCACAGCTACATTATCAGCCTAGAGCAGTAGTTCTCCAAGTGCTCAGACCAGCTGCTCTGCACAACTGGGAAATGTATAAGAAATGCAAATTTTCAGATCTCTCCAAAGACCTAATTAATCAGAAACTCTGGGATTGGGGCCCAGAAATCTGAGTTTTAATAAATACTGTAGGTGAATCTCTTGACTCTTAAAGTTGTGAAACTATTTCCCTAGGGTATCTTATAGAGGTTCAACTCTTAGTACCAGCTGTAAATCATGGACTATGATGGGTTTTAAATTTGTAGGTTATTTCTTTCTCTGTGAAGTCTGGATTTATATACTTCTGCTAATTTGAACTCTCCACTTGGATATATATATTTAAACCATTACATGTCAAAATCAAACTTATTATAATTACCCGTTTTTTTTTCTAATAAGTAATATCCCATTTCATTTAATGGCTAAATTTCTTTCTAGTTGCTTACATCAAAATGCATAGAGCCATCACTGATAATTCACTTTCATATTTCATATTTGATCTACCATAATATCCTAATGAATTTTAAAATATATCTTACTATATTTTCTTATCTCCACTGAAACTAGCCTTGTGAAATCATCATTATCTTTCACTTAGATGGTTGTAATAGCATTCTAACTTGCCTTCTTCCTTACTCTTCTGAGTCTAATTTCAACAAAATAGCTAAAATAGTCTACTTAAAATAACTTAGGAATTCAGTTCCACTTGAATGCTATAAACCCACCAAATCCTATCTTCTTTCTACTCAAAATGGAAGTTTCTGAACAAGCTATAACAAGGTAATTTTATATAAAAAGACAAAATTGTTTTCATAATCTTTAAGGCTAATGAAGTCAGCAGATTGTAGAAGGAAGTCAAAACTTATAGAAGTTGTGTGTCTTGATTATTTTTTATTTACTTGTGTGACCTTTAAATAAAGGAGAAGTTGGTCTCTGTCTCTGTGTGTGTGTGTCTCTCCGTCTGTCTCTTTCTCCGTCTCTCTGTGTGTGTACTTGTGTGTGTGTGTTTGCATCAACATAGTTAGCTAAAAGTCCTTAATAATCTCATTTTTCTGGGTGCTAAGGGAGAAAATCTTGCAGGAGGAAAGAAATGAGCTAGCCAAATTCTGTCTATGAATCAGCACAATAAAATATATATTGAAGAAATAATAGCAGAAAAGTTTCAAGTGGTTTGAAAGACAAATTTATAGCTTGGAAAAATGCAAACAGAAAAAAATGAAAAAAACTTGCCTAGATTCAATATAAGTAATCTGATAAAAACCAAAATAAACTTCTGCAAATGATTCCAGCAAAAAGACATACATTACAACTAGAAAAAAGAATGACTTAAATAACTAAAAATTTTCACCAAAATCAGAGGCCAGAAAACAGTAAAATATAAAAAATTCAAAGTAACTGTAGGTCAGAACTATAAGTCCTTTATAAATGTCCACAGATGAAGACAAAATTCTTTTCAAGTGAAGGAGAAGTGAAACTTCAGTGGCCACTTTTCTTCTCATAAAATTTTTAAACAGAGATTGAAGGTAAATATTAGGAGAATTCTGTTTTGTTAAAGTGAGGCAAAAAATGGGAGAGAAAAAAGTATCTGAAGAAAAGAATGACAGAGTGGTAATCAACAGCATATTTTGACCTCTGAGATTTATAAGCTGAACACCTGGAAGATGAGAACTTGGAAAAGAGAGAAGGAAAAGAAATGCAAATCTGGGGATCAAAAAGGAACTCATGGGAAATTTGGAGCTGCCGAGAAGTTCAAGAAGCAGAACACAGCACAGAGAAAAGGATGCAAGCAGTTTAGCAACTCACCCTAGCTCCTGAGAAAAGGAACCTACCTCTGTAGATGCAGGTTGGCTTCACAGGGAGTATTGCTCCAGGGAGAAGGGGTGGACTGGATCAGTTGCGCAGGAACCAGGAGAAGCCCATGGCTATTTTGACTATAGAAGGGCCAAGGTGCTTTCTCCAAGGTGCCCCTTCCATACAACAGGCAACACCCAGAGAGAAAATCTGGTGCAGCATATTTCCAGAGTTCTTAGGCAGGTGCCATTTTGGTATTCAATTGATTGTTTAAGCCTAGGAGTCGGAACTAGAAAAAAATTAGCCACTTAGGGTTCCCAGTGTAATCTTCCCACAGTAACTGGTTAAGAGATAGCAACAAAAGGAGGTCACGGAAAGGAAGCAAGCGAGATAGAGAACTTCTTGGAAAGTTGAGCTCAAGTCTGATCGGTACAGGACTAACTACTTGTAGTGAGAAGCTAGGCTAAGTATGAGCTGTGTTTAAAGACAGTTGGGTCTGAAAGTGCTGGTATTAAATACTTGAACCTGATGTCTGTATCCAGTATAGACGTGAAGACTGATTTCCTTCCCGCCTGTCAGGGCATTTGGGATACAGGAGCACCTCAGAGGATCAGAGACTCTGAAAGTAGGGAGAGAAGAAAGAAGAATGTAACTGGGCTCCTAAGCTCATGATACTGCAGGGTACTGACTCATGCAAGAGAACAAAGACATTTTTCCTGCTTTTAGACTAATTTTTTTCCCATCCTTTTCTTCATTAATTTTTGTTATGGTTTTTGGAATGTACCTTCCCCCCCCCCAGTTTCCTTATTCTTGTTTACTTTCTTCTTTCTCTTTTATTTCCCTTTCAATTTTTTATTTTAATCTTTTTCTTCTCTACACTTTTTTCTTTCTCCATTTTGCTTTTATCTTGTTTTGCTTGTTCTTTTATATTGCCTTTATCTGCTTCTGTAAATGTTCTTTTGCTGCTTAATAAGATCCTTTGCTTTGTTTTTCTCACATCTTCTCATTTACAATTTTTTAGTTTTTCAATTTTTTTTTCATTCTTCCATTCCTAATCCCCTATATCCTTATTTGTTCAGCCATTGAACTTCATTAATCTTCAGATAGTAAATTATACTTTAGTACTGTTGAGTTCTTTTCTATTGTTAATGGAAGTATAGATATCACATTTCATGAATACTTGATATACACTGATCTGTCAGTGTTTATATTCATATATAACTTTTCTATAGTTAAGGGTAGTATATTACTGGCTTTTGTAGTGTGTCAATATCCAGTTTGTCTTGAATATTATTCTTGATTTTCCTGCAATTGCTATAGTTACAAAGTTGTTGCTAGTTATGAATTTCCTCTCTATGCCAAGATCTAGAGTGCCTTATGGCAGTGACATATTAAAGTTCATCCCAAAGAACTGGGTGCCAAGCAAATTGTTCTATATCCTCTGCTGGATGGAGGTGGTCAGAGTTTAGGACAAAGACCAAGGACCATAGTTGCCCATGTTTGAAGTCCATAATTGGGAAGTATATGCTAACTAAAAACAGAGATCTGTATAAAAGCAACAAAATCTTTCCACTACAGGTGCTTACAAATGTTGTAACAAAACAAACAAAATAGAAATGAGCATACAAGAAAACAAAATTCCTAAAAACAAAACAAAACAAAACAAAACAAAAAAATCCAAAAAAAACTCCCAGCTCCCACGAGCTGATCCATGTAGAAATGAGGAGAAAAGCAAAAGCTACATAGCTAAATTAACAAGAAGGAAGAGTAATCTAAGATTGATTGGAATAATTATGGAATCAAAAGATAGCACAAATGGTATCTAGAATTGCTTTACAGCAAAACACAGCAAAATTTTCTTCCAAATATATAGAAAGAATTAAACATACAGTAAGTGAGGCATATAGAACTCTTAATAGCCATAATCAAAACAGAGCCTATACACAACACTTCATAATTAAAATTTCAGTTCAACACATGAATGAAAGCCTAAAAGTGGATAGAGAAAAGCAGAGTCACAAATAAAGGAATCCACTGTAGGGACAGCAGACTTTCCAACACAAACCTTAAAATCTGAAGGCACTCTGAGGGTAGTGTTTCAAGCCCTAAAACAATTTCTAATACAGACATTTATATTCTATAAAACTATCTTTCTAAATTGATAGACAAATAAGATGTTTACATGATAAAGAATGCCTTAAGAGGTTCATGATTACCAAACCACGACTACAAAAATTTCTAAAGGATATTCTAGAAAAAGACAATGAAACCACAATGCAAAAAAAAAAGTCAAATAAAATGAATACACCAGACAAGGTGAGCATTTAAGTAGAAGAGGAAAAAGGAGATTTTTAGCAGAAAAGCTGTGCAGTGATAAGAATGAATCAGTACATTTCTGTGGCAACTCTCAGTGAGGGGTGTCTCAGTTTACCAATCAGAAGACACAAATTGGGAGAATGACTAAAATACTACAGTTAATGATATGTTGTATACAAGAAATACATGTAATCTTAATAGAAATTCACATTTTAAAAGTCAAAGAACAATACTACAATTACAACAAAAAGCAATATTCCATGCAATCAGAATTCAAAAAAAGCAGTTCAAAAAGGCTGATCAGAAAAACTAAGGTTACTACAAATTGGTTAAAGGAATATCTTATTTACTTTATCATTGCTTGGAAAATGTAGCTGGCCTCAACAAATAAAAAAGATGAAACGTTTGTTTTAGCTCAATTTGTAAAGGTTTCAGTCCATAGTTCATTGATTCCAAGGCAGGGAGGAATGGCAGAGGCCATTGCAAAGAGGTATAGCAGAGGAGAAACAGCCCAGAGTAGGGCAACCAAAAAGCAAATTGCGGAAAGCAATAGCAAGAAGCCTCCCCTTATATTCAATCTAGTGTAAAAGCCTATGGTTTGGTGCTACCCATACCCAGGGTATCCAGCATATCCATATAAGCCAACCCAGATTAGTGCTAATCCAACCAGTGCACTAATCCAGTTATCGCAACTCATGATCCAGCCTCCTTCCAAACACACACCAATAAGTACATTGGGCTGTCAGGGGACATCTAGATACAAAACACAACAGGGAGCAAGTCAACAGGAAGAAATAACAATTGTGCGCCAAACATGGTGCACCCAACATATAACACAAAATTGTTGACAAGCACCAACCCTGTTATGAGGGGGAAACCTCAGTATGTCCCTGTCACAAATAAATCAAGTAGGCAAAAACATCAACAATCAAACCTTCAAACAAATGGACTTAATAGATATTTACAGTGTTCCATCCAACAATAACAGATACACATTCTTCTTAGAAGGTGTTTTTTTGTTTGTTTGTTTGTTTGTTTTTTGTTCTTTGTTTTTTTGGTGGAACTAGGAATTGAACTCAGGCCCTTGTGCTTGCCAGGGAAGTGCTTATTCTATTGAGCCATCACCCTGGCCCTCACATTCTTCTTAGAAGAAGATAGAATTTTCTCTAAAACAGACCACACACTAGCCCATAAAACTTGCTTAAGTAAATGTAAAGCAATAGAATTATACACATGTTATCAGATCTCAATGCAATAAAACTAAAAATTAATGAAAAAGAAACCACAGAAATTTCATAAACACATGTAAATTACCGGTATCTTTTAAATAATTATTGGTCATAGAAAAAAAATCAGGGAAAAAGCTAGATAGTCCCTAGAAGTGAACAATAATGTCACTACAGATTACCAGAGCTGTGGGGCATAATGAAAGAAGTCCTAAGAAAGAAATTTATAGCTGTCAATACCTACATCAGAAAAATAGATTGAGTCCAAACAAATAATATAATGATGTAGCTCAAGATCCTAGAAAAGCAAAAACAATTCAAATCCAAAATTAGCACAAAGAAGGAAATTATAATGATCAAAACAGAAGTGAGGCCGGGGAGATAGCTCAGCAGCATAAGAGCCTGCCTGGCAAGTGCAAGGTCCTGAGTTCAATCCCCCATGTCAAAAACAAAGCAAAACAAAACAAAAAAAATAAACCCTAGCCTAATGGTTTGGCTGGGGAGATGGCTCAGTGGAATAAGCACTTCCCTAGCAAACGCAAGGACCTGAGTTCAATCTCCGGTTCCGCAAAAAAAAAAAAAAAAAAGAGACACACGGTTTAAAACAGAAGTGTATGAAATTGAAGCAAAAACATAACAAAATTAATAAATAACTTTCTTTGAAAGAATAAATAAGCCCCTAGGCAAACTTAGATGAAACAGAAGAAAAGGCTTAATCAGTGCAATTAGAAATGAAAAAGGCAAAATCATGATGGTTACTGCCAGACTCTGAGATTTTTAGTGACTACTTTGAGATCCTATACTTCAATAAATTGGAGAATTCCAATTATCGAAAATGGATGTATCCTTGATACATATGAATTAACAAAACTGAATTAAAAGGATATAAAAGCTGAGCAATTAAATACCAGGTACTTCAATTTTACAAACATCACACACACACACACACACACACACACACATAAATAAATATAAAGACACCAACTAAGAGAAGCTCAAGTCTCAAAGAACTGACTGCCAAATTCTGAAAGTACTTTAGGAAAGATTTAAAGTTTGTCCTCAAGCTTTTTAATGAAATTAAAAGGGAAGGAGACTTTGAAAATTATTTCTGGGAGATAGCACCACCCTGCTTCTAAAACCAGAAAAAGACCTAACCAAGTAAGAGAACTCTATACCAATTCTTTCATGAACCCAGACACAAAAGTCTTCAACAAGATATTGGCAAACAGATTGCAAAAACTCATCAAAAAGATCACATATCAGAACTATTAGCAACTCTTTCCACAGTGCCAGTTAATAGGAATCCCTGAAGGGTGTCTCCAATCTCCTGCCCAGAGTTACCATATACAATGAGAAGAAAGAGCAGGAGAATAAATAGAGGTGCAGGCAGGGATCTGGGATGACCAGTTGCTCATGGATAACAGAAGGCCATGAGTGACCCAGAAACTTGGTACTTGTTCATTGAGGAAAGTAGTGAGGAGATTGCAACTGGATGTGCTAAACAAGTGACGAGGCTGGCAAAGCTTGTAACAGAGGGAGCAAAGCGTATTTGCTGAAGGGACAGAACAGCCAGATTTAGGTTATGGTTAATGAGTAACAAGCTTTGAAGCCTGTTCTGGGAAGGAATGTTCCTCTGGAGTCACGCAGGCCTCAGCAAAGTCATTATGTCTTATCTTAACATGGTATCACAGCTTGCCTACCTGAGCTCAGCCATGGCCATTTAAGATAAACTATATTATTGTGTTATCAGCCACCTCCTTTCATGAAAGTACATACCCAGCCTAGGTCAGACTCATTAATTAAACTGAAAGCCAATTTAGGGAAATCACCTCTATACAGCCTGCATTGCTCCGAAGTAAACACAATCCCATTTGGGTCTGAGGGAGGTTGATATTGCAGTCCTCCACATATGCCCATATACGATTTAACCTAGAGATGTAGAGATGGTTCAACATATGCTAATCAATGAATATAATACATCATATAAACATATAAACAGAAGCAAGGACAAAAATCATATTATCATCACAATTGACATGGAAAAATCAATTGACATAATCCATTCGGAATGAAAACCTTGAAGAAAATAGGTATAGAAGGACTTTATCTCAACCTCATAAAAAGCCACTTAGAACCAAGAAATGATCAACTTTTTTTTTTTTTTTTTTTTTTTTTTTGGTAGTGGGAATCAAACTCATGACCTCATGTTTGCTGAGTAGGCCCTGTGCTGCTGAGTTACACCCTGCGTCCTCCAACATCATTTTAAATGGAGGAGAAGCTAAATGCTTGCTATCTAAAATTAGGACTAAAACAAGGATATACACTATCTCTATACCAGTTCAGCTTAGTTTTTGACACATTACTCTGTGCAATCAGACAAGAAATAAATAAAAGAGATGTGTGCAAGAAAGGAAGGAGTCAGTTATCTTTATTTGTAAATGATATTATTGTAGGCAGCTGAATTAGATAGAAATATTATAGGCAATTAGATAGGGTCAGGCCCTCAAGGAGACAAGAAGGAAGACAAGGTGACCTTGCAACTATGGACAGACACTCCTCTGCTGTGGGCTATATTTCAAGACAAGAGTAAACAAATGCAGTCACATACTTCCCTAAAGATGGGCATCAGGGATTAATATGCTAAATCAGTATTAATCACCTTGAAAGAGCATGAAAAGGTCACGAGCCCAACCCCCAACAGGAAGAGATTCTTGACCAGTTGCTAAGTGATTTGCTCTTCCTTTTGAACCAATTTTAATCAATTTTACCTGAGCAATGGTGCTTGTAATCTCATTGGTTAACCATAGTTTTGTCCCATCTCATGCCCACCTAAGCAAGTTCCCATGTCTTCTCCACCACCTTAGACTTGCCTCACTATATGGTTTTCCTCTATAAAAGTCCCTGGAAGAGACAGATTCCCAGCAACTACCCTCTCGGGATCCCCTCCTGTCCCTCTCTCAGATAGGAGGTTCTTTCCCTCAACAAATTTATTCTGCTAATAACCTCCATTTGTTCCTAAAATTCATTCTTCAGTTTCAGAGAATATGAACTCATCCCAGGTACCTTTTAGGTTGAGATCAGTTTTTCTCCTTGTATCGTTTGGAGATTTCCCTGTATCAATATGATCCCATGTACAAAAGGCCGCAAAAATTCTACCATAACCCTCATAGAATTAAAGAGATTAGTGAGATTAAAAAGTCAAGACAGAAAAATAAATAGCATTTCTGTAGACCAGTAATAAACTCTCCAAAAAATAAATTAAGGAAGGAGTGCCTTTCACAAAGCATCAAGAAAAATTAGATACTTAGGAATTGCCATAATCAAGGAATGAATAGCCTCTACAATGAAACTTCCAACACCTTGGTAAAGGAGACTGAAGAAAGTATCAGAAAATGAAAGTGATATCCTCTTCCAGAATAGGCAAGAGTGTATGATTCAAGATGGCTATCCTTCCAATACTGACATCCAAATTTAACACACTCTATCTCAGTTATTTATCTCATTGTTGAGACAAGATAGACAACACCCACAAGTTAATCAAGGAGTGGTTTATTTAGCTCACTCTGTAGAAGTTTCAATTCAAATTAGCTTGTTGTAGATAGCTGAATTAGATAGAAATATTCTAGGTAGTCAGACAGGGGCAGGCCCTCAGGATAAAAGATGGAAGACAAGGTGACTGCAACTTGGAAGAGACAGACACTTCCATATGGGCCACACCTCAAGACCAAGGCAAAAGAGGAAGCACAGCTACATAGTTTCCTAGGGATGGGTATCAGGGATGTATATTCTAAATAGGTATCAATCACCTGGAAAGAACCCTAATGAATCAGTAATCCTTTTATAGAGGAAAACCATATAGTGAGGCAAGTCTAAGGTGGTGGAGAAGACATGGGAACTTGCTTAGGTGGGCATGAGGTAGGACAAAACTATGGTTAACCGATGAGATTACAAGCACCATTGCTCAGGTAAAATTGATTAAAATTGGGTTCAAAAGGAAGAGCAAATCACTTATCTGTCTCTTATCCATTCCTACTTGCTAAGTGACTCTCTTCCCCAGTTGATACTGGATTTAATTAATTTTACCTGATCAATGGTGCTTATAATCTCATTGGTTGACCATAGTTTTGTCCCACCTCATGCCCACCTAAGCAAGTTCCTAGGTCTTCTCAACCACTTTAGACCTGCCTCCCACATGGTTTCACTTTGTAAAAGTCCCTGGAAGAGACCACTTCCTGGGGACCACCCATTAGGGGCCCCACTTCTTGCCCCTCTCTCGGACAGAAGCTTTCTTCCCCTCAATAAATATTTTCAACCTATATTTGTCCCTAAAATTCATTCTTTGGTTTTAGAGAGCATGAACTAATCCCAAGTACCTTTTAGGTTGGGAGATCAGTTTTTCTCCCTGTGTCATTTGGAGGTTTCTCTGTATCAAGCTGGCTCTAAAGCAAAAATTTTCTTTATATTCTTCTTATGCTTTTCTTTTGTATTTCTTATAAACTTTTTGTTATTGTTTTTGGGTTTTTTCCCCATAATTTTATTGAGAAACAAATAGCAATGAGTTTCAAATTAAATTAGTAGGACAGTTTCAATAATTAATACATTGTATATTGTTTTAGTAGTTATTCATTGTACAAGATGCAGACAAGGTATCCTGTTTACAAACACTATTAGAACAAATCTTTCTATTCATTGAATTAAGAAAATGTAGCTACATATCTATCCTAACTGTATTGAATAGAGAGATACAAAATGGTCGCTCATTTGTATTCCTTTTTTTGTTTAATTTTGTCAATTAAATATTATAGACATGTGAATTCAGCAAAATATTCCAAAATAGTCCAGTAGCCCATAGTAGTACTGGGTTTTCCTTATGACTGGAAATGTCAGAGGTTGTTAACTTGAGCCTTTTATAGCTCAGCATATTAATATGGCTTTACTTTTTATATTTCATCTTATGCTTTTCTGCTTGGTGGTGTTTTTTCTTTAAACTAGGCTTGCACAAGTATATCTGGTAACCTAAGCAACTAATCTGAAGATAACATCAAGCAATACAGCAACCATTGTAGAATTCTGATTATTTTGTTTAATGAACTTTTGTATCATTTCTAATGCTGTTTTTTTTTTAAGTATTACCATTTTGTATTTTTAAATAAATAAATAATGCAAAATGGCACACAACAGAAGGGCAACAGCTCATGGCAGTGGAAAATAACAAGAGGAAGAGTGAGGCAAGACTCTTTCCATCCCTTATACTGGTGCAGTATAAAAGCTGAGGTGTGGTGGGCAAGTGCAGCACTCACAGAATTGCACTATGAATCAATTGCACTGTCTAGAGTCAGCAATCTCCAAACAAACCTGATGATTACATGAGACTTTGGAGGGACTTTTTAGACACAAAACATAACAATCCCTTTGAGAACACTAACAGTATTTCTGACAGAACTAAAGAGAAATATCCCATGATTTATATGGAGCACAGAAAAAGCACAAGCAGCAAAAGTAACCCTGGGTTATAAGAACAGAGAAAGAGGTATTACAGTTGCAGACTTCATGTTATACTTCAGTACTACAATGATAAATGCAGCATGTTATTGGCAAAGTGGAGCATTTGAGTCAACAGAACAGAGAAACAAAAGCAGAAACAGTTCTAGGCACACTCAGATACCTAATATTTTACAAAGAGGCCAAAAACTTATGAGAAAACTTTTATTATTTTATTTTTTACAAAAGGTGCTGGAAAAAATGCCATCCATAGTGACCACACTGAAACTACTGAACTTTACCTTCTACTCAACTAAAATCAGACTGGATCAATGATCTAAATAGTATCCTAGAATAACTTACTCTACTATAATATAGGGTCATAAGGCTCTTGAAGACATAGGCATAGGTAAGGACTTACTAATCAGTATACCAACTGCACATGAAATAATACCAAGAATCAACAAATAAGATTGCAGCACACAGAAAAATCAACAACTAACAGAGTGAGGAGACAAGCTACAGACTGGGAAGTGTTTACACATGTGAGTCCAATTTATTTCATTTGAGAGTATGGTCTCACGTTGCATTCATTTATCTAGAAATGTGTTCAATTTATCCTTCTTTATAGCCACATAGTACTTCAGTATATAAAAACTGCATATTCTTTATCCATTCCTTGGTTGATGGGTATTTGAATGGTTTTCAAGACTTAGTTATTATAATTTATGGTGCTGATAACAATTATATCGTGTGTGTGTGTGTGTGTGTGTGTGTGTGTGTGTGTGTGTGTGTGTGTGACATATATCACTCTAGTATGCTTTTAATTCTGGGAAGATATCCAGAAGGGGAATATCTGGGGCTGGGGAGATGGCTCAGTGGAATAAGTGCTTCCCTGGCAAGTGCAAGAGCCTGAGTTCAATCCTTGGTTCCACAAAAAAAAAAAAAAAAAAAAGAAGGGGAATATCTGGGTCAAATGGGACCCTTAATGCAAGTTTTTCAAAGAATCTTCATACTGATTTTTACAGTGGCTGCACCAATGTTCGCTTCCATCAAGAGTGGACAAGCGTTCTCTCTTCTCACAGCCCCTCCAGCATTTGCATTGATTTCTTGGTAGCCATTCTTTCTGGAATGAGATGGAATCTCAGTGCTGTTTTAATTTGCTTCTCTCTAATGACTAACTACACCTAATATACTCCAGCTCATTTGTCATAAGAAGAATATATAAATTCGTAGTGAAGTACAATATTTTCATTAGAAAAATAAAATCAGAGTGACTGACTATACCTAGTGTCTATGACAAGGTGAAATATCCTATGCTACTAATGAGAATCCAAAATGGGAAAAAGTTTGGTAGTCCTGACATCTGAGTTTCACACGTGCCTGTCTTGTTCCCACTCTTAAGAAACAAAGATGTAATACCACACAAAGGCAGAGCTTTGAGTTTTCTCAGTATGCCTTATTCTGGCATACTGAATTTTTATTTTTTTGTATATAAACTTACTATTTATTTTTTAAATTAATTTTATTTAGAAACAGCAATGGGACAGTTTCAAAACCAATTAGTAGGGCAGTTTCAATAATTAACACATTGCATATTGCTATCTTCATAGTGGTTATTCATAGTACTAGATTTGTACTAATAGTCCAAACACTATTAGTACAAATCTTTCTTCTCACTGAATTAAGAGAAAGTAGATGTATATCTATCTTAACTATTTTGTATATACAGATACAAAATGGTCTTTCATTTGCATACCTTTTTTTGTGTTTAGTTTTGTCAGAGATGGGTATTCTATTGCCATTTAAACATTGCAGGTTTCTGTATTTATTGCAATAAACATTGCATAAATTCTTTATTTTTAAACTATAGTCTTGCTCCTTCCCTATAGTTCCTGTCCACTGCACTCATCTATTGTATTCCCCCCAATAACTATCACTCATATTATCACTAGGCCCTTATTTGAGCACAAATGCTGTGGATACAATAATTTTAGTGTATTTTATTCACTTCTTTATTCCCAGAAACTAATCACTATTTGGCACATATAAAATGCTAGAATATATATATATATATATATTTATATATATATATATATATATATATATATATATATATATATATGTAAATTTGGGACAGGGTGTACAGGGTCTCACTGCATAGATAGGACTTGTAGTGATCCTCCTATTTACAGCCTCTTCAAGAGCTGGGATTATAAGCATGTGCCACCTTGCCCAGTCTCAATCTCCCTCAGTGCACCTTGAGGGCAGGGATGGCACAGCAAACTCAGGTGTAGAACACTTGGCTTCTGCACCTGCTTGCAGATACTTTAATCCACTGAGCTATTTGGCTGGCCTTAGATAATATTTTGAAGTGAATAATCATCTTAATAAGTTGCTAAAGAGTCACAAAACCTGAACCTGGGAGCAACAAATTAACATATATTCTTCTATTTCTTTGGGTTTTTGAAACAAAGAAAAAAAATGTCCAGTGAGACAGCTCAGTGGCATAAACTTGTGAGGTTCTGAGTTAGATCCCCACTACAAAACAAAAAAAATCTGCTATAGAATTCAGACTGGCCTTAAACTTCCTCTGTAACCCAGGGTGGCCTGATACTTGTAACAATCCTCCTGCCTTAGCCTCCCTGGTGCTGGGATTTCATCTGTGCACCCCAACACCTTGCTACATTCCTCAGACTCCTTATATGTGGACTCTGTTTCCTCACCAAACTCTTACACACAATTGGTTTGTCTCTGTCTTTATTATACTCTTAAACCTATTGTGCTTCCTTGTGATACTCTCTTACTCATTTTGACTGAATTAGAGGCAGTGAAATTGGTAGTTTCATCAGTGCTGAGTTAATCTTTACTAAGGACTTCCTCTGTATGAAGCATCCTTTGGATGCCTTACAAGTATTTTACCTTTCACCCCCACTAACAACCCTAGAAGGCAAACATCAGCCTTCCTACCACCTCACAGATGAGGAGAATTAGGTAAAGGAAAGTAATGTAACTTGTGTAGTATCCCACAGATAGCGGTTACAACTGACCTGTTATCTCAGGTCCATGTTTCCCAATTCATTATGGCTCCACCATTTTTTTTTTTTTTTTTTACATCTAATGATGTCAATTATATGTTGCATTTAACTAGCTTTACTTTAAAGATAATTTATTTCTATGATCACAAAGGTAATGGTGAATGAAACCTATTTATCATGTAAAACTATAGATATGGGGATATGAATGTCCCAAGGTCATATCACTAGCTTATGACCAGGCCAGGTAGGTCTTTCAGATTGCAAGGATATATTCTATATCTCAGTTGGGAGAAATCATGATTTATCCAGCATTGATGTCTATTTACCCACTGCCTACTTATAATTTTGGCAGAAGAGGTCTAAATAATTCCTGATTGTGGGGGCTGGGGAGATGGCTCAATGGAATAAGCACTTCCCTGGCAAGTGCAAGGGCCTGAGTTCAATCCCCAGTTCTGAAAAAAAAAAAAGTAATGTTAATAATAATAATAATGATGATAATTCCTGATTGTGCCTACTAATTAAATGTGGTAAAAGCAATAAAGAGTGTTCATCACTGAATCCTTTGAAAAAACTGATGGACACAGAGTAATGTCACAAGTTAAATTCAAAACTGGAATATTCTAGTGATAACTGTCATCCTTTGGTGCATAATACAATCAGAAAGCTGAGAAAGGATAAAATTTGCTCATAGAAAAAGATACAATGAAACACATGAGCCAAAGAAACATCCAAGTTAAATGCTACAGCTGGAGCATTGGTGGTATAGTGGTTAGCATAGCTGCCTTCAAAGTTAAATGCTACCATAACGTTTTATTGATATAGGTAAAGAGACAATCTGATATAGGAAAATGTAGCAATCAGTGATAAACTGTTAATAATAAATGCTCAGTACACAGAGATTTCTGGAGTAAAGCAATCATGAGCCTTCAAGGAAGGTATTACACTATAGGCAGATGTGAAAGCTGTGTAAAATATTAATAGAGAGGTGAAAGAAGGGGATGCTACCTGGGGAAGGCTGAGGAACAAATCCACATCCATGGCCATGAAGCATCCTGGGATATGAGATAGGGAGAAAGAGGTAGGAAGGCAGTATCCTGAATCATACAGGCCTTATGGGAGAAACGTTATTCAGTAAGAAAGATTTAGTTAATGTTTAGGGATCTTAAAAGATGTAGATGTGCTTTTATTAAATATAGTAGATTATTGGAAGCTGATGCAAAGTCTTGAAAAGGACAGTGATATCAAAAGTCTTAAATCAACATAAACACAAAGGAGAAATTCAGACAAAAAATGTAGAGAAACAGGAAGATCGATTAAAACTGGGAATGAAAATACTCATCAGTGAGCTGTTGTAGAATAGTCATTGCCTTTTCCCAGAACAAACATTAGACCAAGGTATGCATGTCTAATAGTCAACAAATATCATGTCTTATGTCATTCTGTCTCATTTTTTGTACTTTGAACAACAAATTCAAATCTCTTGATTCAGATAAATTAGACCTCAGTCCCTTATTAAAGAACTTGCAGACAGTATCATTAAATGTTTTGTAAAGGTGAACACTACAAATTTTAGGATAGCAAACTTGGCATTGTTTTGAAAATTGAAGGAAAATTACTGAATAAATTGTCTTATGGAATACTTAGCTTAGAAAAAGTTCTCTTTAAGTGACAACCTGGGCCCATAAATAGCAAGTCATGGGACAAACTTAATTACGTCTTCTGGTAGTGTTTGTCAATAGAAGGAGAAAAAGGCACTAGATATACTGAATCTAGATTTCAGGTACAGAATTTACCCAATGTATCTGGTGAGCTTTCAGCATAAATAGTGGTTAAGATGAATGACTGTTTTTCCCCAATTAGCAGCTCTCTCTGAAAAAAGATACCCTAATGTGGGGGGAGGGGGATTAGGAGCTTTGATAAGGCAGTATGCATGTTTAATTCTTCCAAGATTAATGAGTTAGATTCCTAAATTATCTCAACAGATTTAGGTGATGAAAAGTATTGAACTGGAGTTCTAAGAAGGATAATGGAAAGCCTCCCTTGATTTAGGGCACCCAGTGCACAAGTACAGACTGAGAATACCACAGTTTTAAAGAGAGTGAATGTAGGAACTCCTCAGTCTCTCAGTGGCCCCCAGGAGAAAAGAGTGGGGGGATTTAGACAAGAGACGATATTTGAGGCCTTGTGGAAGACTGCTGCCTAAGGGACAGGGAATCTGAACAAGAGTAGGGGCATTTAATTTATCTTTGCACAGTTAATATCTTGAGACACAAAGTTGCCCATCAACTAATGACTGAAATTGTCCAGGCAGGATGCTTTTCTAAAGACTGAGGTATCTTGTCTGCTTTAGGAACTGTGAGTTTGTCCTGCTGTCACACATATGCTGAATTTTCAGCTTCATTTGCTCTCAACAATAGAAGGAGTAGCACTACATACACATTGTAGCTATTCTCCTAAAAGGAAATGCCCAGTTTAGGTCATTTTATATGGCAATAATTCTAACAGTGAAAATTTAAATAATAGATTAGGAATAACAGTGAATTTTCAGACAATAGATAGGAAGAGAGATAATATAGGACCAAAGAAAATCTTCCAAGCACTCAGGCATAGGTAAATAACTAGAGATCAGTAGGAGAAAGACTGACAAAGTTCTGAAGGGATTTGAGGAGTTTGCTTGTTCCAACTACTGCTATACTTACTATAGATGATAAATTTCTCAAACAAACATCTCATTCAGTATAAGCAGTTAGGGCAAGGCATTTTGCCATATTTTCATCTCTAGCATGTGGAACATAACATACTTACATACTCCCAATTTAGAGCTTCCCCAGTAATGAAAATTTCTCATAGACTAGCTGTGTGATTTAGCACTGGGCACATACTTAAGTGTCATTCAAGTGCTGTGGTGTAAGTAACTCACAATTTCGACTGAGCTTGTGTTTGTACCAGAATGGGGATTTATGGTGCCTAGCAGCAATTACTGTGTGATGTTACACATGATAGGTAAAAAGTAAAGTTATTATTCTAACATTTGCTACTCCTAACATGTCCATTATTTTGGTGGAGAATAATGTGAATGTCAGAAACTGAAATTAACAATTAGTAAATCGAACCTTACTGTCATAAAGTCAGCATAATTCCTATATAATGTTACTATGCAAAAGGGATTTCCCATCGCTGTAGACCATTACTACTAGTTAACACATTGGTGGTGTTTTTTGCTTTAAAATTTTGAGTGGCTACTTTATTTGGAAGCATTAATTCATAGAAGCTAAACTATGAAAAAATTATTAATCAGTATTTTGGTTTTTCACGGTATATGGTGGTCATCCTCTCTGTCCAGTACCAGATTACTACTTTAGTGCCTGTACAACCAGAGAAGGGAGAATCACCCACAATATACTATACTGAACCAAACATGTAAAATGAACTTAGAGATAATATAAGCAGAAAGCATGTTCATTTTATGTTAAGAGCACCTTATAGATCATTTATCACCATTCACTGAGCCTTGTTCAGGTGACAAAACATGATATTAAGCACAAGTAAATATAAATGCATACATGACATTAGTATCAATTGAGCCATGAAACAAAGCAAATAACTGAGTTCAAGTTTATTCCATCAAAAGGTGTACACACAAGGTAGCAACAGTAATCCTGAACAATAAGAGCAAACCAAGAAACATCACATTACTAGATTTGAAGTTATGTTACAAAGCTACAGTGCTAAGAACGGCATGGTGCCAGAACCAAAACACACATATGGATCAATGGAACAGAACAGAGAATGCAGAAACAACCCCAGGCATGTTCAGCTAGCTAATTTTTAAAAAGGGAGCCAGGTACACACTGAAGAAAAGATAGCATCTTCAACAAATGTTGCTGGGAAAACTGACAATATACAGAAGACAGAATCTAGAGCTATATTTCTCACCATGAATTAAAGCAAAATGAAGTACATCAAAAATGTAAATACTAAAACAGAAATCCTTAATCTGCTGGTAGATAAAATGGGTAAACTCTTGAGGACACAGGCATAGTAAGGCCTTTCTGAACAGAACCCTCGTTGTATAAGAAATAATGTGAAAAATCAACAAACGGGATTACATCAAATTAAAGAAGGATTGCACAGCAAAACAAACAAACAAAAACAATAAACAGTGAAGAGACAACTTACAGAATGGGAAGAACATTTTGCTATACCTTGGACAGACAACTAGTATCTAAAACAGTAGACCAGCAGGACTTATAATGGTCTCCAAAGTAGGGCAGTTATAAAAATTCTGCACTTGAAGTTCAATCCAACAACAACATATGGGAGAAATTTAATCTGGGTAATGAAAGGAACAAATGAAGTATGGCAAGGGCACAACTGCCAGGGTCCTTGATTAGAATACTGCTTGTGGATTTCCTGATTTGGATGCTTTCCCATAGGACATTTTTAGAAAAAAACAAAAAGGGACCTAGAAGCCACAGAAATTCTTGATGTTAAATACAGCACTGATGAGTGGGCTGCGGACAGGCAATCCCAAATGTGAATCTGGCAAGGATGTTCTGAGGCTGAGCAACCCAAGGCAACAGCGCCAGGTGCGGAGACCTGAGGGGAAGCAGAACCTGGCATCCAAGACGACAAATCAGAACTGATCGACAGGGCTCTAAAACGATTAGAAATTAGTTTTTAACCAGAAAAATACCCAATGGTTATTTTAGATAAAAAACATAATAAAGATTTGGAGGCTTATGTGCAAGAAGTTCACTAGAGCAGAGAACTGGATGGACACAGACTTAACCCAGAAATGAAACCTTGACCATTACTTGCAGCCCACCAAAAAATGCCTATTTTAGGTAATGGTGCATGGTAATTAAAGACCTTATTCAAACTATTTTTGCAGAACAAGAAACTAGAGAAGTAGAATATTAAAGTATAAAGAAGATCTTCATAAGCTTGACTTTAGATAAAAGCATACAATAATTTACCTGAAATGACCATTGGCTTTACTTCCTTTTTTCTGCTTCTTTGATGAATTCTTATCTTTTAATACATTTTTAAAGACTTTCTGCTTCTGACTGGGACTTCAACAGTTCCTCTGTCATTACTTAATTTTAAAACCATTTCATCATAGAAGTAAAGTTCTCTGAATTATCAATATTTAAGTATTGTCACTGTCCTAGTAAAACATTAAGAGGCTGTGCTGAGGCTGAGATGACCCTTCAGCAGGAAAATGGGAACACACACTTAAACATAGAAGAAACTGTGCAGAAAGTGTAATAGCTGAGAGAAAACTGGGCAATTTCTTAGCTCCTTCTCAAGTAAGTAGCATGATAGGGTGGCTTTAGTTTATTTGATGCATATTTATCAATGTCAGACTTTCTCATGTTAAATAAATACAAAAAGATAATTTTATTCTTTTTTATTCTCAAGTCTTATTTCTTTCCATTGAGTAAGCTAATGAGATTACTCACTGTGGAAACTGTTGCTTTTGATAGAGCAGGTTCAGAGACCTAAACTATGGGTTAGCATAGGGTCAGCTTATGCTTGAGAGGTATATTTGGAACTTACAACCATTTGCACTGTAGATGATCATGTGATAACTATAGAGAAAAGTGACTGTTCACTTGAATAACATCCATCATCTGTATTTTAGGAATGTTACAATAGGTTACTAATTTGTTTTTGTTGGCTTGTTATATCCTTCACGTATTATTTTTCTTCTTAGTTTAAATATTGCACTGACTTTACAAATAAAGAAGCTCAAATGAAAACTATTTTTTCAAGCATCCCCAGCTGTTAGAAAAAGATTCCATCTTAGTATTGTCTGACTGCAGAGCCCAAGGTCCTCTGCCAAGATGCTACAGGAGGCTGAGAATACAGAGGGAAAGATATGAGTTGAAGAATCAGCTACAATGAGCAGAGGCAAAATGAGTTAAAAAATCAACAGATAAGAACTGGTTAAAGTTTTATGAAGGCATAAATTCTCAGTGCCATGAAAGAGATGAAATTACAATACTATGAGAAAGAGGGACTAATAATGTTTAATGTGCTAAGTAGGATATAAGGTGTTTCTTTAATTCTGCTGTTGGTCTGCACTGCTGAAAGGAATGTCTATTCCTGTTCTCACGAAATCCTTATAACAATCCAAAAAATTATGTATAGTCATTTTGGGGGGCACATGGGAAAAGGAGACTTAGAGCAATTAAGTATTTCACAGACTAAACTATGTAAAATAGAAAACATTTGGGGTTTTTTGCTTCCAAATTCCAAACTGTATACTATTAAAGCATTTTAAAGGATAATAATATGGCTAAAGTGTGCAACATGCATGTCCACCACTATGGAGAACTGGATGAAAGGGTTACACTGTCACTGGTTTTCAAACCCAGTCTGCATAGACAGCTCTCACTCCTGATCGCAGCCTTTCTGTCCTCAGAGTCGGAGGAGACAGTACAGTCATTTCACATCAGGAGCTCTGGTGACTCTAGGAGTACAATGGAGGAGGCAGCTTAAGAGGCTGTTATGAAGGAGGGGAAAGAGGAACAAAGAGCCATCAAGATGGCTATTATAACCAAGACCTAACTCCAGAATCTGGAGAAAAGTTGAGGCAAGATTAATCAGGATAGACCAGTGGTGAAAATAGCTATTAGGAAATTCTGGGATTGAGTGACATCAAAATAAACTTTTAGAAATTATTTTCAGCAGTCAATATAAAAAAGAAAAATTGAGTATATGATATTAATCATTCACTCCAATGACCATGAGATTCTTTAGAGGAAAACATGGAATAAATATTTCACACACCAGTGTACAGCTTCAACAGAAATCTTTTTGAATAGCCTTTTAGATTTTTCCTTAGAACTGACTGCCTTGCATAAATTGTACTCTCCTATTCTTTTTTAAAAACTTCAAATGCACCCTGTTTTTATTTTTCACTAAATTGGAAAAATTGTATGTTCCTGGAGCTGTTGGCATTTCCTGTTTATTACTATTCAAAGGCTGCATTGGACAGGTGATTAAAAATGAGTTTCTAATGGGTGTAGAATATTTTCATTTCTCAAATTCTGTGTGATTTACACTGAAGATCAGAAGGCTATAGCAAAGCCATTATGTTTCATCATTATCTTCTTTGTTTTACTTCCTCAGCATCTCCCTTCACCTCCCACTTATCTTCTGAAAAAATCTGCTCCATAAATGTTTGCCACTCTTCCTTTACACATGCCATATGCAATTAGAATTTTCTGGGTTTCTTTGGGCTGTTTTCTCATCCCGCCATGAATTCTGAGTGTTTCCTACCATGATCCTGCACATTTTCCAACTTTGCTCATTCACTGATTCCAAAGCCACTTATTCCATTTCAAACAATTGTTACTGCAACACTGCAGTGGTTGTGCAATAGTTAGGTTGACATCCACAGCCTAACAGAGAGGTTCAATTAGGCTCATGACTCAGAGGTTCCAGCCTAGGGTGGACTGACTCCAAGGAGGAAACTTCATGGAAGAAGAGTGCAACGGAACAAAGCCACTTAGCTCCTGGGAGCAAAGGTGCACTCTGGCATGAGGGAGGGGGAAGCAAGAGAGCAAATATAGGTCCAAGACCACGCCTCTTGAATCCACCCAGACACATCCTGCAGTGTGCTCTGTCAGTCTCCTTGGGGAGGTACAAAGCTGTTCAAGATGATGCCCCACCCTAACCACAAAATACCCCACTTTTGTAGACCAAAATTGGACTCAGTTTATTGTTGCTCTTGTGAGAAATGACCTCACCATCCATGTATTTATTATCTTCTACTGTGATTTGGACATCAGGAGTCTAAGACTGGCTTTGCTGTACTATCATCAGTGGCAGAGTTCTGTTCCTTTACAGCTTCTCAGTGGAATCGGTATTCTTGTCTGGTCCACTTGAATTCCTTCACTTAGTGCTTGACATCACTCCCACTGGTTTCCATTACTGTGTCTCTCCCCTCTCTGACTATGACCCTCCAGTGTCCCTCTAAGTATTCTTGTGATCTCAGTAATCTTTCTGTCCCAAGGTCCTAAGCCCTGTTTTGAAAGTCTCTTTGCCCACAAACAGATTGGGGATTGAGCTATGGTATCTTTGGGGGAGACATTATCTCAGATACTATAAACTGTGATGGTTTAGTTGGCATTAGAAGTGGCCTTAAGAGTTGGCCCAGCATAGAGTTCAGAACTGAGAAGCTTCTTCAAGGTTGGAATTCTCTGGAATCCTAAATAAACTCACATTAGAAGGAATATGAATGACATCTACAGTGAACAGGCTCCATAAAATTCACCTTTTGAAACTCTGCCAATGTCTCAGTAATTGGAGGTGAAGCCTTTTGGAAGTTTGTATCAATTTACATAAATGGATCTCTTGTGATGGGATTAGCACCACAAGAAGAAGAGACACCAGACATTTCCCTTTGTCTCAGTCTCCCTTTCTTTCACTTTCCCCATTTCTAACATCTCCACAATTTTCTTAATAAATCTAAAGTTCTATGTATGTCCAAACCCAGATTATTTTTTGAAATTTCATTTGAAGTATGAAAAGTCAGATTCCTCTCTATAATCTAACAGATACTACATGTTAGATAAACAAACTTAATATATGGGTGAAGAATATTCTACACAGATTTCACAAAAACCCATGTATCTTCTTATATCACAGTCTATATAACAGTCTTTGATAAGGGAGTTCTCAGTGTCATGCTATTTCCTTGAGTACAAGGGACACCAGCCATTACTAACTTTGTTGAGTTTTGACAAGGAAGAAGGAAAGAGTTAATCATGTAGTTCTCTTCATGCCCTCATTGTGTGATTTAACCTGGAACCTGCTGTAATGTCCTTCCACTCACATTTTTTGTTATGCTGGCTCACGTTTTGACTGAATAAAGTGTCTAATGAGTGTTCCACCATTTCCAGGGCTGCAGGAACCATCTATCCAAGTTTGTAGTTCACCTTCCAAAAGGCACAGTGGCAAGAGAGCCCTGCTGAACACTTTGACTTTTAGGCTCTAGAACTCCCTCATGCAGGAATTACCCAAGATGTTTTTCTGAGGAGAACAGGTGATTGAAGGCAAATGGAGGCTTGGAGATCAGCTAGGAAGGACAAAGAACCTCCAAACAAATTCATCTCAGCTGGCAGTGTCATGCTGTGGGACTCCTGAATTCTCCAGCCTGCTTCAAAGTCCTCACTCTCTGTAATGTTTTTCATGATCTTTGTTTGTCCAAATTCTTGAACAGTGATGCCCATTTATACTCTTGCTACAAGCCAACAGAAAAGTCTTTCCATAGTAGTAAGTAGGGCATGTGTGTATGTGTGTGTGTGTGTGTGTGTGTGATATCAGTGATTGAATCCAGGACTTTCACACATCTTTTCTCTTTCTTTCTACTTCTTTCTTTCTTTTTTGGAGGAACTAGGGATTGAACTCAGACCCTTGTGCTTGCCAGGCAAGCACTTATTCTACTAAGCTATATCCCTGGCTTGTTTTCTTTCTTTCTTTCTTTCTTTCTTTCTTTCTTTCTTTCTTTCTTTCTTTCTTTCTTTCTTTCTTTCTTTCTTTCTTTCTTTCTTTCTTTCTTTTTCTTTCTTTCTTTCTTTCTCTTTTTTTCTTTCTTTCTTTCTTTGCTTGCTGTCTGTCTGTCTCTCTCTCTCACTTCTTATCCTCCTGCCTCAGTCCCCCACAGTGCTAGGATTACAGGAATGTGCCCTGACACCCAGCTGAGGTGATTTCTTTCATTGGAAGGTTCTCTTGTGGGCTTCAAACCCCACTGGAGCACAGGGAACTACGGTATGCCTGCCCTCCCTCAGCTGCTTTGCACTCTTCGCTGTGCGTGCAGCATCTCTTTCTCAAATTCTTGTTTTACAGTCCTGAACTCAAACGCCAGGGCCTTACCCATTTAGGCAATCACCCCACCACTGAGCTACACTCGGAAGCCCTCTCTAGGCTCCTTTTACATGAGTTACTTGCCATTTTTATGCTCCCATTTACTTGGCCGTCTGCAGACACAGAGAACCATATTTCCTGAAAATCACAAGAAACCTAGCTGGACACAGCATTTTTCAAAAATGTCTTGTGGATGTTAGTAAAGATTTGCAAAAGTAACAGTAGAATGTGACATTTCTACAAAATAATTTGTGAAACTTTCATCCCAAATATAATTTTTTAATAGACACGCAACAGTGCATTTTTGTCTTCTCCATGCCACCAATTTTACAAAATACTTTCTAGGATTAGTTAGCTAAGCAAAACTCACAAAACATTATCCTTCAAAAGTCCAGAAGGGGGCTGGGGAGATAGTTTAGTGGTCTAAATGACTCCCTGGCAAGTTCAAGGACCTGAGTTCAATCCCTGGTACTACATGCTGTGCCAGCCCAGTACCCTGGGGGAATCATGCCAGCCCCCAAAACTGGGTGTGATAGTGCATGCCTGTAATCCCAGTGCTAGAGAGGCTAAGATAGGAGGCTCATTATGAACTGCTTATGGAGAGTCTTTATCAAAGAAACAAATAAATTTTATTTTAAAAAGTCCATGGCAGACCAAATAGCTCAGCAGATTAAAGTGTCTGCAAGCAGGTGTAGGGGGAGGGATTTGATCCCTAGGCCTGCTGTACCAGCCCAGCCCCCAGGGAACACTAAGATGGCAATTGAGACTGGGCGTGCTGGCACACACCTGTAATCCCAGCTCTTGGGAGGCTATAAATAAGCAGATCACTATGAGTCTGATCTTGTAGTGAGACCCTGAACACCCTGTAGTACCTTCCCCAAAATACAAAAAAAAAAGAGGTCCAAAAGCAACCATTAGACTCACTGCAGGGTTTAAGAGATAGTGTTCCACAACTGATCCAAGCCAGGAAGGTTCACTTCAGCTTTGGGGGGCCGAAGAACATAAGCAGAGCTCTGGAGGCCTTGAGTATCTCAAGGGTGTATGGTACAACATGAAAAAGGCCTGTTCTTACATAAACTGTCACACAAAGGTGGCAGGTAACCAACAAGCTACATGACAGTTCCATCGCAGACTTCTTTCCATGTTCATGTCATGTGCACATTACATAATTACATGGTAGCTCAGTGACTCATGGAAGGTCTAGATGGAAATCCCGAGTCTGGCCAGCTTGCATTCCCTGACCACAGGGATAGTGAAGCTAATTCAAATTCCCAAGTAGGTGTCTGCTGACACAGGAGAAGGCAACAGGATGAACCCTGAGTGGAGTCTGGAAGGTGCACTGCCATTGCAATGGGGTGTGAGGTAAGAAATATTTATTCCCCAGCATGAAAGGCACTTGATAAATTGAGCAACACAATGGATGGACTTGTTCTGTAGCCTTCTCCCTGGGCCCCAGAGTGCTCCCATTCCCCCTCAGGTCTTCCCAACCTGCTATAGCCTATGGCCTTTTAAAGAGGAAACTAAGAAGTCTTTGTCTGCTTTGTACATGCAACCAGGCAGCAGAAGATGGCACCACTCAGACCAACACCAGTGGAAATCCAAGGCCTAGTCATTGAAACCTACTCTTAGTGCTTCCTGGAAAACTTTCTTAATCTCTTTTTCTTACAGTCACCTAAGTAAAAATGTTGCATGTTCTCTTTTTGCTTCAAACCTCCAACAGTTGGTAACTCTTTCATTCTGTGCTAATAATCTTTGCTTCCTGTTTCATGTAGGAACTTACAAGAAAGTTCCCAACACTGACAGCATTTGTCCTGCTCCCCTTACTTCTTCCCCATGGAACAATGCCCCTTCCTGTTCCAGGCCAGTGGCTCTACTTGAATTCTGGACCCCGCCCTCTCTCAGTTTCTCAGGTCAGGATATGGTATTTCTCAGAAAATTCTTTCTCCTTGAATTGTTACAGCAAAAGTATGTCAAGCATAGATTGGTAACCACTTGGATCTACATACTCTTCTAATTAATACCCCATTCCCTTGCATCCTTTTTTATAAAAGATGTTTCATTATATAGTGCAGCCTGTCCTTAAACTCCTGTATGTAACTCAGGCTGTACTCAAATTCATGAAAGTTCTCCTGCCTCGGCTTCCCAAATTCTGGGATTACAAACATGTGCCACTGATTTTGGCTTCTTTGAGATTTTAACGGAAAAACATTTCAAAAGAATTATCTAGGCTGGGGAGATTGCTCAGTGGTTTAAGTGCCTGCCAGGCAAGTGCAAGGACTGGGGTTAGATCCACAGTACCACAGGTCTTGACAGCCCTGGAACCCTGGGTGACCCTAGAACCCTGGGCATCCTGTGCTGACCATCGAAAGTGGGCATGGTGGTACATGCCTGTAATCGCAGCACTGGGGAGGCTGAGACAGGAAGATTACCACAAGTCTGACCTGCATAGTGAGACCTGTTCCAAGTAAATAAATGATTTTTTGAAATAAAGAATTATCTAAATTCATTGCTTCCAAACATTCTTATACTTTCTCAACCTAACTGTAGTCAAGTTTTTGTCTAACAGCCTTATATAATCTTTTTTTTTTTTTTTTTTTTTTTGGTATTTTAGGGAAGGATCTACAGGGTATTCATAGTGTCACTATTAGATCAGACTCATAGTGATCTGCTGGTTTACAGTCTCCCAAGGTTTATTTAGCTTACAGTTAAAGGAGGTTTTAGTTTATCCTTGGCTAGCTCCAAGACACAGTGGCACAAGGCAGATGGCAGAGAGAAACGTTTCATGGCAATGACAAAGAGCAAGGCACCAAAGGGAGAAATGGCAGTTCCAGCAGCTCGCCAACCTCTCTCCCCTCCTCACCTTGCCATGAGGTGCATCTGTCCCAGGGCACACACTAACACCAAGAATTCCAGCACTGGATCATGAATCAGTCATGAACTCCAGAAGCTGCCCCGTGACTGCCTGAGGTTTTGGGGTACAACTAGACACAAACCATAACACTCCACCTCCTGCCACCGCCCTAATGGCCTTTCTTGGCATTTCTTACTTAGTCATTCGGTTATGGTTCCCACATGCCAAGAAGTTTCTACAGTTTTGCTTGCTGTTCTTTCTGCCTCAGTAGCCAATGGCATTGCTCACTCTGAGGTACCTTATGTGCCTCTTGGCCACCACTCTATCAGAGATGGTTTCATAAGCACTTCATAAAATGGCATTATGACTCCAGTTCAATGATGCATTTTCCTTAGTTTATTTTTTTCCAGCATCTAATTCTTTATTTCAGTCACCTCCCCACTTCTCTGAATGGATAATGTTTGAGAATAAGACTTTTTTATTTTTTAGTTTTAAACTCAGTGGTTAGAAGAGTGTTGTTCTAGCGACTGAGGTTATAAGAGCCCAGGAAGGTTGTAAGAGCTAAAAAAGCTAAGAAGCGCTTGAAAATGTATTTTTGAGTGGATATCAGAATCATTAGAGTAGTCTCTAGCTATATTGATGGAGTTATTAGACTGAGCATTCCAGGATCTTATAAAATAGAGGCAAAAAAAAAAAAAAACCCTGATTCTACATCAAATAAAGAACAAAATTTTGCATTTTTCTTGTATTTAAAAATGAATGCTTTTATTATAGCTATGCCCTGAAAGTATATATTGTACAAACTACTGAGAAGGCATCTGTTTTTACATTCAGTCCTATGGGTTGTTAAATGAGGCAGTATTGTAGTATGAGCTAGAAAGAAGGAATCTCTTTCCCCCTTCCTCCTACCCTCCATCTCTTCCCTCCTCATGTATCTGCATCTCTAATCCTCCTCAACTCCTTTAATGAGAGAAACAAAACAAAACAAAACAAAAAAAAACTATAGAGATGAAGATCTCCCTGTTGCTGAGATATAATCAAAGGATATAATCAATTCCTACCCACTACAGTATGTTAGGAAATTCTGAAAACAGAAGAGTCAGCTTTTGTGGCTTTGGAGCTTGTAAACCAAGGCATCATTTTCTGCTAACTCACATGTGAAAAATCACATATATTCAACTAAGTGGCCTTGAAACAGGAAAAGGAAGCTAGTAAGACATTATGGGTCACTTTAACTTTTTGTTGATGTCCTATGTCAGAACATATGATAGAGCTACATGTGTCATGCATTGTACTTCTGTGGCCAATAGAGGCAGGAACCAGGTACACTTGATGGGGAAAAGCCACATGGAGAAAACTGCTAGTAGAACATGGAAATTTTTCCCTGTCTTGTATCCCTATCCTCTCTTACTGACCTAATACAAATATTATTACATCTTAGAAAAACAAAAAATATCCCAGTCTTGCCAAAGGATCTGAAAGCAGAAATGGTAGTAAGAGATACATAGCTCAATTACAACAACCTAGCATATGCAGTAAAAAACTAATAGCTACTGTAGGTTCATAGTGAACTCAAACAGTAATTATATTCAGTTATTGTTCCATAGCCTCAGCACTTTAAGTGGTCATGAGCTCCTGAATCCACTACTTAGCTTGATGGCATTTATGTAGGGTCTTAGGCATTGCCAACACCTATTCTGCAATACCACTGGCACCAGAGGATCCCACTCAGTCCTCATTAATGTGGTAAGGTCTCCTAAGTATGGGGAAAGTCCTATCCCAAAGTTATATAAACTTCCCCGCTAATTGCCACTAACGAGTAAATCAGGGCGTATCCCAAGCGCCTCACTGCTCTACTTTCCAAGGCTCTCACCACGTGCCCAGTGGCTGTTATCAAAGCAGAATTCTCAGTCTCAGTGCTCTGACCTCGGCATTATCCTCCAGCACTATAATTGCTGGACACTGGAACTTGCAGAGTCACAGTAGCCAAATAACAGTTTCTGGACCTATGTGGGTAGATTCATAAAGCTCCAGGCCTCTGACAGTTGAGGAAAAACTGCTACTTTTTCAAACCCTGACACCAAAAGGAGGCCTAACAGCTCATTGGGCTCTTCAAGAACTGAAGACAGAATGTTCCATTATGTGAGCTAACCCACAGTCACTACCTCTGCACAGGGACCAAAGCCTGGCTTATCACTGGAGGCTTTCCAGCAGAGACATGTGCTCCATTTGAGTTCTTATAATCTTAGAGTCTGCTTTCATTGGCCAATATCTTGCCTACTTTAAGCTGCGGGGAAAGAGGAGCTGCCTTCATCCAGGTATCCCTTGGGGTTTTGGCCCTATCACCTTGATGAGACTATTTGGTATAACCTTTACAAAGCAATTATTGGCCTCTTATTAAAATGAAACACATGAGCTCCTTGCACCTGTGTTCTTCTGGTCTGTAATTCCCATTTTCAGGCAGGTCACTTCACTTCAGAATACCTAATAGGACAGGAAGGGTGCAACAAGACTGGAAGTGCAAAGGAAAGAGTGTACTGAAGAACACAGCCAACGTGGCCCCAGCAGCCTCTCAGTATCCTGGCAGCAACTTTATGTAAAAGAGGTTGGCAGCCAACTGCATGTCACCTTTCTTCTGCCTGAAACTGAGCTGCACCCTCAGGGGGATGCTCAGTGCACAGTGCTCTCTGGTGTTCCTGGGCCTGTCTCACTCAGGGTTCGGCTGAGTTGTCATCCCAGTGGCAGATTTGCAGAAAATGAGCAGTTCGTTCGGGTCAGTGTGCACAATCCATGATCAGTCTTGTACCTCTGAATTCTGCAGTCCGTAATGAACTTTGGTACATTTGCACTGACAGTCTGTTTCCAATAGCCTGGCTCCTTCATATGTCAATTGGAAAACTACAGAATGGCAGGTTATATATGGCCCTCTTTCGCATCAAGAAATGGGAAAATAATTCACAGACACTAATGAAAATGTCTGGTTGCTCACATAGATGCATATTTTTCTCTGATGAGACCAACTGGAAATAAGCTGAATAAGGCTCTACTAACCAGATTGTCTCTGTTGGTACTAGATTCCACCCTTGTACCCATCATGGCAACACACCACCACAGACAAGGTGAGGGAGGTGACACTGCCTGAGGTATTTTCCTAATCTATTGCTGTTGGAAGACTCACTGCATTCAGCTCTGATCCCCTCCAGGCTTCCAGTGGTGCTTTACTTCTCTGCATAGGCCTTTATATTGATGACCAGCTCCAGTTTGATCAGTGACTTTGGGTCATTCTGTGGGGCAGGCAAATGCCACTCAGCTGGTAGCATGGACAGAAAAGAAGGCATAATGGATTTATGCTACGTGTCCCCATCTCACAGAAAAGAACTGAATATATTTTCAAACTGAACTGAAAATGCTAGGGCTCAGCAGTCAGAAGGGAAGCAACAATGGAGTCTCTGAGAACTTCTGCACAAAACTGACATGGGCACCTCTTGGGGGATTCTCATTGAGTATAAAGTTTTTTCACTGAGGAAATATGCGTCCCACCCTCTGGTCTCCCAGGAAGGGCACTTGTCTTGTGAAATCAGGCACTTCTTACCTTTGCCTGAGAACAAGGCTGCATACATTTGAGGTGGCCATAAGAGAGCCCTCGCATGATCTCAAAGGTCTCTGCAGAATGAGGCTTTCCTTCGCTTATGTAAAGAGCTTCCCTGCAGGGTAACTGACACGGCATTTATGTGCAATCTGCAGAAAACTATCTGTACTCTGAGAGTTTTCCAATTAGAAATATTTGTATAAATTGTTCTCTGCCTCTAGCCAAAGTGATCAATGATGCGAACTTGTTCCTGGAAGACAATCAGATCAGTTTCAGCTGACTGGACAGGGTTGTTTTAGATTGCACAACTGCCCACTATTTTCTGCCTGTAGGCCAATGCACAGTGGGTGCAAATGCTAACATAGCCTGGCAGAATGGATTAAGAACTTGAGTCAAGTGAAAAGGCCAGTGTAGAAACTGAGAGTCCATGGGATTAGTTTAACTGGGTAGGAGTGGGATCCCAAGGGTCATCACTCAGCACTGCTGCTTCTTAGAGTCCTGCTAGTAATAGCCTCAATTAAATTCTATGTAACACAAATTAAAAGGATGTGTCACAGCCACTATCAATCAAATTAAGCAAGGTGGCTGTTAATAGTTGCAGACATAGAAAATTTATCAGAAGCTACAATAGTGTAAAAATGAGGATGCAGGTACGGTTAGGAGGTATCTCTTCACCATGTCTTATTTCTGAACATCTTACGAGAACACCAAAGAAAACAGCCATGGTAGACACAGTTTGTCCCTCTAGGGAAAAGGACAGACATATTTAGTGTTTAGTATAATAAACAATGTTTCTCTGCACAGTAAAAGGTAAGCATATTTATTGCCCATTCTCAAATATTACTGCTGTACAGCTTGGAATTCTCTCCCTGTAACACAACCCACTCACATGCAGGTGTCAGTACTCCCCCACTCCCCACCCCCATGCTGCTTTCTTGAAGTTGCCACTCAGGGAACCAGAAGAAAAAATTGACTGTATCTGGCTACTGCTATTATTTTGAAATAAACTGTGGTTTAATCTCTGCTGAAGATAACCTCTATGCAGGATAAGATTTCAAACCATTTACAGTTCTTGACAGTATGTTCCAGTGAATTCAAATGTTAGGCTTTTTATAAGTGTATCTTTAGAATGCAAAATACATTCATACATTAGTGTACTTTGATCCGCTTTAGTCTAACAAATATTAGGTTTATCTCTGTATTTGAAGAGTCATCAATTTTATATGGTAAAATGCTATCTATGTGGGATGGCTAAGAAAAAATCATGACCAAAAAAGTGGTTCATTAAAGTCAAATCACATTAATATTCTGAGCAGATTTTTGTCAGCAACCTCCTGTAGCAGAATGTTTAGTGTCCCCCAAAAATGCAACATCAGCCTACTGTCTGCAGAGCACAAGCTGCGCATGTTTTGGTTTCTTTAGTTTTCAGTTACCTGTTTCTCACATGGAGACATGAGACCAGATGTACTTCAACCTCACTGCAAAAAGTTTTAAAACCCTACTTAGTGTTTATATAGGGTGTTCAACAGACAGTAATAGGTGCTCGCTCTCTTACAAATAGGCAGTGTAATAGGAATTTCACTTGTTTCCTGAACCATAAATTCAGTCTGGGCGATAGACATTGAACCCATGAACTTCTTTATTCTCTTGTGCATCTGTACTCTTTTATCTTTGAAACACAGGTGAGTGCTTATTTTCTCTCTTAATAAGTGAGTTTTCACACTGGGAAAGAGGTGAGGATAAAGGTTGGCCACAGAATGGATGAGAATGAACCAAGGAAAGCTTCAGTGAGGGGTGATAAGGCAGGGCTCTGTCCTGTCATGAAGATAAAAAGACCTTTAAATAGGAAACTCATGGCCCTATCAAGAGGTAGTAAATCTTTTTAAAATGTGTTAGGCAGAACTTAAATATCCCTTCAATGTTTTTTACTTTCAATTTTTTTCTGTATAATAAAATGGTTTTATATTTTGCTATTAAAAATATTGCAAACTGTATTAGAAAATAGGCCTGACAGATGAGGAACTCTTAACAGTGCTGAAAGTAGTAGAACAGTACTGCTCACAAGTGTCCTCCCTGGCCTTGCCAAAATGATTGCCACTTTGTGCATAGCTAGTACAAATGTCAGTGACACAGGTAGACATGTGCATGTACTTTAACATACTGTCCTGGAGGCTGAGATAGGAGGAGACCACAAGTTTGATGCTGGCCTGGGACAGTTAAGGAGCTAGTGAGGACCTGTCTCAAAAATTAAAAGGGTGGGAGATGCAGCCTGCTCTGAAGGTCGTGGGTTCAGTCCCCTGTACTGGAACCCCACCCCCAGACCAAATCCTACAGCATATTGAAAGAACATCTGAAAGTGTAATTTCCACTATTCTTTTTGTGCATAAATGGAAGCACCACTAATTACATAAGCATTTTAAAGGTAAATGACTGTGTACATGTGTGTGTCCACATGCGTCACCACACTTCATGAGCTGAGAAAGGTCTGATTACCAAGGTTGAACGCCATGTTTGCTTTTTTATTGTTCTTTTAATTATTGTATTGTACCACTACTGGCAAACAGGCAAAGAATAGCAGGCATATTGGCAAAAGTGATGTAGCTGGTAAATTTCATACAATATTTGGAGAAATGTGAATTTTTAAAATATTTTTTTTTCTATTCCTATATTCATTTCCTTGTTTTTAGTTTATCCTCAGTTTTTGATCTTGAGTATTCAACTTTTTCTAGGCCCTTACCTATGCAATCTATTTTCAACATGGTGGGCAGAGTAGTTTTAAAAATGCGTATGTTATTAGCTACTCCTTCCTTAAAACTGTGGCTTGTTGAGGTGCTCAGTATCACTTCATAGAAAGCTCTCAGGACCATCAGTGAAGTGGCCTTCTCTTTTTACTGATGGTACCTTATCCACACTGAACTAATTTTATACCTTGAACCTTGATTCCTCTGAAGGTCAGCTTTCTGCCACTTACATCCCTTTGTGCTTTGTAAGGTGATGATTCTCTGAGCATCACAAGGCACTGTGCCCGAGTCTGCCCTTCTTGTGGTTGGGAGACTTCAAGTACTCACAGAGAACAACATTTTTTCATTGTGATCCACATCATTTTTTTTCTTCTCATTTCTAAAGTTGCTGGAATCAGGGACTGTGGTCTGTCTTTTTTTTTTTTTTTTTTTTTTTTTGGTCTTTTTGAGACAGGGTCTCACTATGCAGTTCAGGCTAGCCTTAAGCTCACTTTGTAGCTCAGGCTGGTCTCGAACTCACAGCAATCCTCCTGCCTCAGCCTCCCGAGTGCTGGGATTACAGGCATGCACCACCACACCCGGCTTGTCTTGTTTTTTATTGAAGCCTGAATATATTTCATAGAGCTGGCTTTATTGCAAATATTCAGAATATTTCAAGTAAATAATTTTTTGCTTATTGTAATAGATTTAAAATTAATTGTACTTCAAATATACATGTTCATATGCAAATAAGAGACACACAGTCACAAAGAATTTTCATTTTCTTTATTTTTGTCAGGATGTAAATGTTCATCTTTTTTTCAAGTCATACTATTTCATGGCTTCATTATGTTAATAGCCTTAATCAGACATCTGTATGAGATCTTCTGTAAAACTTGTGAGGTGTATCAGGATTGGTTGATAAATCAAATGAACCTATAATTAAAAGACAAACAATGTTACCAACATGGACTGCGTTTAGACACAGAATAGTACTCTTGAAAATGCTGTTTTCTATTATTTCCTTGTGCAGACATATGAGGCGTGGCTGCCCTTGCTCGTGGGGGGCACAGGATGCCGGCTCGACTGTGCAGTAGCTAGGCACTGCAAACGGCCAGTGTGAAGCAGTCCCTTCCTTCCCTGAGCCAGTGGCAGAACCCACCGTGGCAGGTTAGAAGCGACCCAAAGAAAACAAAATGGTTTTGCCTAACACTCTGTGAAAACCTGGATGATCTGATCTCTTGACTGTCTGGAATGATCACACCAGTTGTTCCCATATGTGAAGCTAACCCTGAGTAAAATTTCCTGGCAGAGAAGGGGAGGCATACTTTGCCAAAGCCATCTGCTTAATTTTCCTCATAATCTAATACCCACCAGTGAGACTCTGTCTTGTATTTCCAAATGGCTAAAAATGGTTGAAGCACCAATAATTCCTTTTCTCTGGCCCCTCGCCCTCATTACTAGAAGGTTTTCCCACTTACCTATTTACTCTATAGTGAAGAGGATGCTACTCTATCTCAGAGACTCCTCACTGTCAATAGGTCCTGTTTTCTGAGATCCTGCAGCATTCTGGGCACTGTTTGAAATAAGAGACTGATTATATAGTAAGCTTCTGAGAGCAAAACCTTCACCTGATGGCACTCATCACAGATGTTCTATTAGTTCCCAAGTAGGCAGTTTGGATAAAGACCTTATTTCCTTTAGTTCTCCAATTTCTTTTAACTGACTTTAAAATATACCTGTTAAGTACTTACTTCTCCCACAACAATACAAGAATGTTTATATTCCCAGGTAAAAGTTACTTTAATTACCAACCAGGATCTAAAGATGTCTTTTAAAATTATTTTGTTATTTTTCTATTTTTTAAGAAACAAAAAATAGCATTAGAAACAATACACGATTTCACCAGAACACCAATTGAATAAATGATGCTATCTTCAAATTAGTTATTCAGATTACCAGATTTACATGTAAATCTTACATGTAAGATTTGTTTAAAGAGAAGTAAAACACAACAATGTTAAAGATTATAAAGAACTCAAAAGAGGAAGAAAAGAAATTCAGAGACTATACTGGTAAATTGAGTAAATAAGATCCACATGTGGCAACATCGGATTATCTCACTAGTGTGAGAACCTGAAAGAATGAAAATCTAAAGGGTACAACATTGAAGTTCTTTCTTTTTTGGTACCAGAGGTTGAACTCAGGACTTTGTGCTTGCCAGGAGGTGCTTAAGCTCCTTGGCTTAAAGGGTACAACAGATACTGTGAAAGGGAAAGAAATTGTTCATTGGGAAGGAAAAATTAGGATGAGGAAAAGGAGAAATGAGAGAAGGAAGAAAGATACATTCAGGTAATATATGCAAATAGTTTGGATAATTGTATTATTGATTTCTGTTTCTGTTGGTCTTTTGAAAAGGAGCAGTTAATGCTGTTTTTTTTTTTTTTTTTTTTTTTTTTTTTTTTAACTCTAAACCTGTCTCTTTTTAAAATATATGTTTAGTCCAAGGTCTACAGAGGTCCAAGGTCTACAGAGTCTCAATATGTAGACTGGATTCGTAGTGATCTTCCTCTTTTCAGCCTCCCCAGTGCTGGGATTACAGGCATGTGCCATCACACCCTGTCTCAGTGGCTGGCTCAGTATTCTCGGGGGTAGGGCTAGTGTGGCATGTGGTGCTGGGGATGGGAGCAGGCATTTAGTCTGCTGAGTTATTCCACCAGCCTTTATCATTTTTTTTTTTAGGATGAAAAATTCCCACTTTTTGCTAGCTTTTTAAAGTACTCAGTATATTACTATTATCTCTTGTGTGAACGGTGTTATTATTAACTCTGGGAATGAGGTTCTAAAGAGGAACGAGCAGTCTAACAATAAATGTATTACAGTCAGATTGATTTTTTTTGTTGTGTACTAAGATCCAATATAAAAATCAGCTCATGGGAGGTGAAAGCATCAAATTCTAATTTTGGGAAAGACCTATCACAGTAAAAGGAAGAAATTAGCTAAGTGAGAAAATATACAACAGTAACTGGTATCAGTTTCAAGATCCTATGATAGATTTTCACAGGCATCACAGAATCATCCAAATGTATATTTGGGTTTTTACAAGGCTGATACAAACACTGCACAAAATACCATCAATAATAACTATCCACTTTGTTTAAAGACTTCACACAGACCAAACTATCACCTATTTTAGATTTTTATTCCATTTTGTATTCTATATCTAGTTTCACTGTCAACAATTTGCTTTAATCCATCATTGAATACATTAATTTCTTCATTACTCTATATAGTGTGATGCTGATTATAAAAATAAGTTTCTGTTCAGAATTACTTTTGAAATGATGTAAAAAAATTGTATAAAATATAGTTGCCAAAATATTTTTCTGGAAAAACTGCTGGCTTAATTTTAGCCATACAAAAAAGATGAATTAACTTATAAAAGGACACAACAAAAACATAGCTCACAAGCTATATATTTATCTAATATATATATACTGAATTTCCGTGTTCTAAAACTTGAAATGCAGTTAGGTGGGATGGGTGAATTAAAATATAAAACCAGAACAAAAATATAATAAAATGACCATTCTTTGTGGTGAGAATATTTAAAATTTGTTCAGCAAATTTTTGAAATCTATAATGCATTCTAATTAGCTGTAGTCACTGAGCTGTGCAATAGCTAACAGGAACTTATTTTTCGTAACTGGAGCACTTAGCCATTGTCCATCACTTCTCCTCTTCCCATTCATCACTTCTGTCTGTGTTGTCTGCTTTTGTGTTGCTGGACCCAACACTAGACAACCATATCCTCAAGTACAGGTTTAGTTTGGCTCATAGTTTCAGGGAATTCTGTGCAGGGCTGACTGGTTTCAAGCCAGGAAGCTGCTGAACCCAGGGTGGCCAGAAAGCACAAAGAAAAAGTAGAGTCCTGGGCAAGAGTACATCTTCCCTGGTCCCTGGGCCAATGACCTACTTCCCACCAACACATTCATTCAGCCTCAAATTTATTCATGGATGGATCCACTGGTGAGTACAGTGTCCCCATGACCTAGTTTTCTTTCAAAAGCTCCACCTCTGAGTGCCTCAGACTTTGTGGGGAGGAATTTTCAATCTACACCATAAGAACACTGCCATTTAGTTTCTGGTAACCCCCGTTCTACTCTCTGCCACTATGATTCCAGCATGTGGGAATTTATGTGGTATTTGTCTTTCTGCGCATGACTCATTGGGGTTAGCACAATACTTTCTCCATTCATGCTGTGGCAAATGACATCTTTAAGGGTGGAATAGTATCCCGTGTGTATGTGTGGCATTTTTATCCACTGATGAGCACATGAGCTCTTTCCACTACCCTGGCTGCTGTGACTGGTGCTACTATGCATATGAGTGCAGACATTTTCCTCAACATATTTATGTCAGCTTCCTCAGATATATAACCAGAAATGGGATTTCTAGATCACATGGTAATACTACTTCTAGGTTTCTGAAACTCTACCATATTGTTTTCTATAAATCAATGTACTGACTCACATTCCCAGCAAAATGTATACGACGATTTCCCTTTCCCTACATGCTGTCTCTTATTTTATTAATAATAACCACTCCTAACAGGTATGAAGTGATAGCTCACTGCAATTTTATTTGCATTTCCTGAATTACTGATACTCCTTTTTCATGTAACTTTTGCCCTTCTGCATGTCTTTTCAGACATTTTGCGTCAGGTCCTTTGCCTGATTTTAATAGGTTTATTTTCTAGTTTTGGAACAGTCTGAGTTATTTACGTATTTTATACAATAACCTTTTTTCTGACATAAGGTTTACACTTATTTTTTCCCCTAACTGTGCTGTTTTTGAACTCTGCTGTTTGCTTTGTGGAAGCTTTCAATTTTGATGCAAGTTTTATTTGTCTATTTTTGCTATTGTGGTCTGTGCTGTTGGAATTCTATCCAAAATCTAATGCCCAGGCCAATGTCATGGAGCTCGCTCCCCTTTTCTTCTACTTGCTTGACAATTTTCCCTATCAAGTCTTATTTGTGAATGGCATAGATCAAAGTCTTGGTTTTACTCATTCGTATATAGACTACCAGTTTTCCTAGTGCCATTTATTAAAGAGACGGTTTTTCCCCCACTGTGGATTCTTGGCAGACTTACTGAAAGTCAACTGATCATAGTATGGGCATATTTTTGGCGTCTGTCCTTTTCTATAGTTGATATGCTTGTCTGTATGTCAGCACCCTGTTGTTTACATTATAGCTTTACAGTGTATTCTGAAATTAGGTAGTGTGATATTCAGCTTTGTTCCTTTTGCTCAAGGCACAAAGGATCTTCTGTGGCTCCAATACATATCTAATCTACATGTATTCAGGTAAGATCCTTTTTATAAGATCGTATCTGTGAAAAATATCTTGATAGAGGTAGCACCTTTACGTAGTATGAACATTTTAATATTAATTCTTCTAGTGTATCACAAGATATCCTTAAAAATTATTTATTATTTGTTGTTACAGGGCCTCTGACTCAGTGGTCCTCCTATCTCAGCCTCCCTGGCACTAGGATTACAGGAATATGCTGTGTCATGGATCAAACCTGGATCCTTGTGCTTGCTAGGCAGGCACTTAGCTTGCTGATCTATCTCCCCAGCCCACTACAAGATATCTATTTATCTTATCTCCACTTTCTTCAGTATTTAATATTTTTCAATATGTTATTTCCTTTATTAAATTTGCTGCTAAATATTTTATTTTTGAACACTATTGTAAATTGTTGTAAATGGGATTGTTAACTTCATTTTCAGTTCCTTGTCTGTAGAAATGCTGATTTTTTAATTCTGGTACTACACTGACTTCTTTAGTATGTTTTCTATCTATCAGAGTTTTTAGGGTTTTATACATACAATATTATGTTATTAGATAATGCACAAATTAATTCTTCCTTTCCTCTTTGGAGTTTCTTTTTGCCTAATTTCTCTGGCTAACACTTATAGGACTATCTTGAGTATCAGAGACAAAGGTAGCTATCATCTTATTTATAATTTTATTTTTTTTTAATTTTTGTTTTACTGAAGTACAAATATCAATGAGATAGTTTTAAGATACCTTGACAAGATGGATTTGATAAATTAATACATTGCAAACTGTTTTCATGTTTTGGTGTCATAAAAGGTGCATACGTGATATTATACTTACAGATATTATTACACCGTATGTCTCTTATCAGTAAATAGAGTGTAGCTGTTTGTGTATCTTATTTTTTATACCTGAATTACATCAAAGATTCAATAATTAATACTTTCTACCTTGACATTTTCCTAGTGGTTGTCCATAGCACTAGAAGCTGACATAATATCCTGTCCAACCACCATTAGTACAAATCTTGCCTCTCATAGAATTATGTAGAAGCACAGCATTATCTATCCCAACTGTACTGTCCATACACACACATCATGATTCTTCCTTTCTATACCTCTTTGTCTACACCTATCAAACATGGGCACTCCATTGTCATTCAACTAACTTAGGTGCTTGAACTTGACAACACAATCCAACACAGTCCAGCATTCCACAACAATGGTGAGTTATCCGAAGATGCTGTCGACCATAGCCATTTACAGCTCAACTTAATATTATGGCCCCATGATGTATAATTCATTTTTATACTTTTCTGCTGGATGGTTAAGACCTAGATAGAGCAAGACTTATATACCAACACATGTACTTTATGTTTCTTATGTGGTCAGTGAAGTCCCCTCAGGGTTTATCTTGTAGTCCTGTACATTATTCTGAAGATCCTTTGTCTGTGTCATCAACGTGGATGAGTCACGGCCAATGCTTGACCAGTTTGCTCTCTGTGAGAGCCTGAGAAACAGTTTTCTCTCCATGCGACTCTTCCCAGGCACACTATAGAACTTCGATCTCTTTCCTCTGTGGCTCCATAATCTCCTTGTTCAGAAAATTTGGAGCTCAACTGAGTTTCATGCTGTTGCAGTACAGGCTCTCCTATGTCCTGAGTCTTTGCTGACCTTGAAAGGCTAGGGCCAAAATGTTGGCTGGTCTTGTGGCTCTTCTATTTCTCCAACTTTGATCTGTGAATTTAGGTTGTTAACCAGTCAGAAGAAAAGCTGATTAGTATCCTGCAGCATATGCCATTCACTTTGCCTTATCGGACTCAATTGATTTTAGGTGTTTTTGTACATTTCCATTTGTATTTCTGCTTTTCGCTTCTTATACTAGGGAGACTATAAAAGAATAGTTAGAACTTTTTGTAGGTCCATTAGCAGAGATCTCTCTGTCTCTCTCTCTCTTCTTTTGGTGGAACCGGGGATTGAGCTCAGGCCCTTACGCTTGCCAGGGAAGCACTTATTCCACTGAGACATCTCCCTGGCTCCTCTTATTTATAATTTTAGAACAAAAACTTTGAATTTTCACTATAAGTTTATTCACAAATATAAACTTTTGATTTCTGGCCTTCTTAGGTCAAAGAACATTCCTTTCCATGTGGTGAATGAGGATGGGATGTGGAATTTTGTCCAATGATTTTTGAACATTTTTTGAGGTGATCAAATGGTGGTTTCCTTTATTCTGTTAATATGGTTACATGTATTTTCTGATTTGCATATTCGTGTCCTAGTATTTCAACGATTTTCTTGCATCATTTATCACTGATTTGGGGACATTAGTTTTCTATTCTTGTATTGTCTTTGTTCAACTTTGACATTCCACTAATGGTGGGCTTTTAAAAGCAGCTTAAAAACATTTCCTCCTCTTTAACTTTTGGAAAGAATAAGGTCTGGTATGAACTCCTTCAAAGACTTCATAGAATTCAGAAGTGAGCCCAGCAGGAATTTTTTTTTTTTTTAATGGGAGACTTTTAAAATAAACCTTTCAATCTCCTTTTGTTACCATTTTTTCAATATTTCTGATTCCTTTATGATTCAACATTGACCGGGTATGTGCTTAATCTTTTATCCATTTCCTCTAGCTGGATAAATTGTTGGTATATACTTGTTTACAGTTGTCTCTTATGAAACTTTGTACTCCTCGTCACTGGACTTCAGTATTTCCTCTTTCATTATTGTTTGCTTTTACCTTAGTCTAGGCACAATTTATCAATTTTATTTAGCTTTAAAAAAAAAAAAGGGAGCTTGGGAGATGGCTCAGTGGGATAAACACTTCCCTGGCAAGCACAAGGGCCTGAGTTCAATCCCTGGTTCCGCCAAAAAACCCAAAAACAAAAGACAAAAAAATCCCAAAATTCTAATGTTCTTTGACCTTTTTCCATCCTTAGCTTCACTTTGACCTTAGTTTCTCATTTTTTTTTTAGTTATTGAAAAATCTTAGGTAAAATTTTTCCTTATATGTATGTACTGCTACAAACTTTTCTCCTAGAACAGCATTTGTTACATTCCAGACTTTAGTATATTTTTTCTTATCTCAAGAAATCTGCCTATTAATTTTGTCCTCAACTCAACAGTTGTTTAATTTCCAAGTATTTGTGAATTTTTCATGATTCCTCTTGTCACTGACTGCTAGATTTGTTTCAGTGTAGTGGTAAAAATACCTGAGTTGATTAAAATCTTAAATGTGTTAAATTGCTTTATTAAAATATTGTGGATTAAGATTATTATATTTGTCAATAATAAAGAATGCTTCGTGGGAACTTGAGAAGACTGTTTGATGTCACTTTCTGTATATGTTAGGGCATTGTCTCAAAACCACAATTCAAGACCAATATTTCTGTACTGACTGGATGACTGATTTATTATTGAAAATGAAGTACTGAAAACCCTTCCTAATTCCTTGTAATCTGTTTCAAATCTTTAATATTTATTTTATACATTAAGGTCATCCGATTTTGTGTGCATGTATGTTTATCATATGTTCTTAGTGAACTGATCCCTTTACCTATAATGACCTTGTCTCTTCATAGTTCTGGCCTAACATCTACTTAAGTTTAACATCACTGTAGCTGTGTCTGTTAATCTTGATAATTTTCCTTTTGAGAAGAGTATCTTTTTACCTCGATATCCTTTTAGTCACTCTATGCCTTTTGACTAGAGAATTTAACCAATCTATGTTCAAAACAGCTACAACGAGGTAAGGACACCTAGTGTCATTTTGTTGTCTCTGGCTCTTTGATCATTTGTCTCCTTTGCTTTTCTTTCTTTGTGGGCTGATGATCTGCTGTAGTAGTATGCGCTGAATCCCATTTATATTTGGTATATTTAATTTAGGTTTTTGATTGTGGTTTTCCTAGGACTTACATAAAATACCTACTACCTGGATGTATTAAGATGACAATCAATCTGTATTTTATTGTGCAAGAAGCTACTCTTTTTATTTCCTTTACCCTGTTTCATGCTTTTGGTGTCATTTACATTCTCTTAAGTTTATATACTTTACCAAATCAGTTTAGCTATTCTTTTCAACAATTGTACTTCTTAATATTTATAGCAGAGAGAAAAGTTACTTATCTTCTGCTACTATAGTATTGAGAGTTCTTGTGGGCATTAGGGCACATGCTTCTCATCCCAGCACTTTACACTGCTGTGAGTCCAAGGCCAACTTGAACTACATAGCAAGACCCTATCTCAAAAGAAAAGTTTTGAGGGCTGGTAAGACAGCTCAGCAGACTAGAACCTAAGGTACATGCAGGGACTGGGGTTCAATCCCTGGCACCACAGGCTGTGCTGGCCCCAGCCCAGGGCATGCTGAGCTGGCCACCGGAGCCTGGGGACATATGACTGCAATTCCAGCACTGAGGAGGCTAAAAACAGAAGGATAACTACAGGCCCAAGTTGCATAGTAAGACCCTGTACCAAATACATTAAAAAAAGTTTTAAGTTTACAATGTACTTACACTTACCAATCAATTTTATATATTCATATATTTTCATGTTACTAATGTATTCTCTCAAATTGAAGAATTCTTTTAGTTATTTCTTTGTGTGTGTGTATGTGTGGTTGATACATGGTCTCACTACACAACTTGATTTTTAGTTATTTCTTTTCAAGCAGGCTTAGTGGTGATACCTTTAGCTTTTGTTTAAGTATTTATCTTCTAAGAATTTTCACAAAATAAAATTTGGGGGTATAGTACTATTGATTAGAAGTTTTTTTTTTTTTTTTTTTTTTTTTTTCCCCTCTGAATATATCATTCTATTCCCTGGTGGCCTGTTTCTGTAAAAAAAATTCCACTAATAGTCTTATGGAGATTGTATTGTATATAACATCTCCTTACTCTTGCTGTTTTCCAAATTATTGTTGATTTTAATTTCTGACAAGCTAAATATTTGTTCCATGTAGGTATTTTTGGACTCATTTTATTTAGTGTCTTC
>PVKA01002187.1:74376-129993 GCA_004027165.1 Ctenomys sociabilis
TTTTTTTTTTTTTTTTTTTTTTTTTTTTTTTTTTTTTTTTTTTTTTTTTTTTTTTTTTTTCAGAACCAGGGATTGAATTCAGACCCTTGCGTTTGCCAGGGAAGCACTTATTCTACTGAGCCATCTCCCTAATCTTTTTTTTTCTGGAAAACTCATTATGGTTATATATGCTTTAATTTTTCTAAAGTTTTCAGTTTAGATATAGTATTACCCTACAATCTGTCACTTTAAAAATATTTTGTATTTTTGCACTGCTTTCCTGACCTTAGTGACATGGCTTCCTTGATATTTGTAATTGGTTCAAAATGTTTATACTTCATGATCATCTGTACGTTGTAGAATAGCCAGAGTTCATATGGTATCAGATTTTGTGAATGAAGTGGGTGAGAACACGCTGTACTACCCATTATTCTGAATTCCCTACTGGGAACATCAGACATCTCCATTTCACTAGGCCATGAATTTGTTTCCTCAATTTCTTTGACTGTTAGAGATGCTTTCTGCATTTAACAGGACAACTGCCCCTCCCAATTTTCTCAGACTTGCTTTGTGTAGAAGGATCTCACCAATCCATGCAGACAGAATCTGAGGTGCCCTCCTACACATGTCCAAACTATTGCCTGGGTTTGGTGGCTGCAGTAGATTATGATGTACTTCATCTGGCTAGTATCACAAAACAGCATGGTAGAGATCATGCATATGTAGCTTAAGAAGTGGGGGAGTCAGCTGTGTCTTTTAGTTCCTCCAGTCCTTAGAGAATGGCTGAGAACAACGGGTATCTTAGAACTCTGGCAAATACCTTCACTCACCTTCAGACTACACGCTGACATCCCACGGACAGTCCTGGAAGTGGGTGCATCCATCCTTGTTTTCTGTGCTCTACAGGGTGTCACCAATGCAGAGTACATCAACTCCCAGAACTAGGTGGTTAATGAAGCAGCACTCTGGCAAGAGGCACAGATGTTGTGGTACTCTATGCATACACAAACTCCTTTCTTGAAAAATTAATAGACTTGGGTTCATCACTGGGGAAAGACAGGGTAGAATGCTCAGAAAACACCAGCTTCAGGCTGCTAGAGGTGCTACTATTATTTGTTGTATATTTATATTTGCTGTATTACATCCTGTTAGAAGAATATCATGTTAAATTGTATCAGGATATTTACTTTTTTCTCAACCCAAGGAGATTATCTTTGTTTTCATATGTGACCAAACCATATTTAAATTTTTAAAAATTATTATGGTAAAAGACATATTGCCATTAATCCCTCTCAATATTGTCCCCCTCATTTATCTCACTGTTCTTGCCACTTCCTTAGGGGTGCTTAAAGATCTCAGTAATTTTCTTGAAATGACATGGCTGCCTTGATATCTGTACTTGGTTCAAAATGTTTACACTTCATGATCATCTTTACATTGAGGAACAGCCAGAGCTCACATGATGCCAGATTTTGTGAATAAAGTGGGTGAGGACACACTGTACTGTTTTCACAAGCCTGCCTTTCTATTGGATGCCAGTGGGCAGCAGCATTTAGTGTATTCAGATCATCTCATAAAGACAGTCACATAAGAAAACCTTCCGGATTTGTTTCAGAAAGTGGCATGAAAATGAGGTGAGTGGCAATGTCCTTTACAGATATCTGAGCAACACGAACATTCACTGTAGTTTTCAACTATGCCTCATATATCCGTCAAACTAGTTTTGAAGTCTCTAATTTAGGGGCCTTTAAAATACAGCATCCATTGTAGATTCAAACCTTGTTTTTTCTTTTCCCTTATTCCTCTTTTCCTGTCCCTTATTTCTTCTTTTGAACTATTTCTTCCCATTAAAAATTAAAAGAATAGCCCTCTAAGAATCATGAGATGCTGCTGAATGATCCTCAAATTCCTACAGATATTAAATAAATTTAAGTAAAATGTGAAACTAACTTTAAGTTGAAAAAGTTGTTCAAAATGCTAAAAAAAAAGTCAGTGTAGGCTGATGGACAGAAAGTGTGCTTTTAAGGGGCAATGATACTGAATAAAGCAAATGTCCTAGTTAATGAAAAAAGACATTAGTTGTTGCTGTCCTCTGCAAATGTTTTCCATTTCCTAAAAGGATAAAAACATGCAATAACACAAAAAAGGTAACAAAAAGGCAAAAACAAAAACACAGCATCCATTGAGTCTGTTCAATTATCTTAAAACAGGAATATTCTATAAATCAATAAATTAGACAACCATTACGTTCAAAGTTCCTTCATGTTTTCTTTCATTCCAACAAACACAGGAACCTAAATGTCCAGTCTTTTCCTCTCTGATGGTCCACATTCTGGATGTTTCTTCCCAAATGTGTGATCTCTCCCTGACGGTACTCCTTCATTTACACTCTCTGCCTCTTTGAGGTATTCCTGAACACACAGGAAAGCCAGCTCGGGATGCGCTGTGTCCCCTTCCCACTGCGACTGAAGCCTGAGATCGTGCAGGGCCTGTTCAGTACTCACTGCCCTTCCTGTCTTACGTGGGTGCAGCTCACCTTCTGCCTCTGTCACTTGACTTTTTCAATCCCAAAAATTAGGCAAGATTATTCAAGTACTGATTTTGAGAAGTGCTGGTCCCAAGTGTACCTTCCTAAAGATTGGCTTTTGTGAAATGACCAAGATAATTCTTTACTATAGCATTAGTACTGTGACAAGCGTTTTAAACTAAAACAACCCTGAGATCCAATTACCACTGTGAAGGAAAATAAAGCTCACCCTAATTCGAAAACTTTGGGATAATTATTCACCACTTTCACAATTTCCTTTATATTTTCATGATTCTACTGATCTTGTTAGGGGAGAAATTTTTATTTAAAGTGAATGCTCTACAATTGTTTGATTACATCAAAATCTAATTATAGTTTTCATTGGAATTTATAAAAATTGATTTCTCAAAACTATTCAGTCTTCTGATCCAGGAACAAGGTATTTCTATTTTATTATAATTTCTACTTTAAAAGGGCCTACATGATCCTGCTTAGAATTATTGTTTCTTGTAGCCTTTGTAAGTGAAGTCTTTTCCATTTTATATTGTTATTAATAAATAGCAAAGAGCTTTCTATGTAAAGAATAAATGGCAAAACAAATGTAAGATACCCACACCACCATATAAACTCATCTTTTATCCCAAATTCTTCATTGATTTTAGGGTATTTTTAGCATGTAACAGATTTTCTGTACACCCTAATACTTATATGTAATTATGTACAGCATGAGGTTTCAAGTATAGTTTCTAAAGCGATTTAAGTTTTTTGTTATAACTAAGAGAAAAATTATTTCTTTACTTTTCATATTGATCTTGTGTGCTGTATTCATCACTGAATTTAACACTGTATTCTAAAACTTCCACATACATTCCAAAAATTTCATATATAAATCTTAATTATAATTTATGTTTGTATTATAAATATTTGACAACTAAGTTATTATTTTTTTATTTTATGTATTTGGTACAGGGTCTCACTATGTACCTCGCACTCATAGCAATCTTGTTTCAGCTGCCCCAGCACTGGGATACAAATGTGCACCACACACCTGGTCTTGGTTGCCTGTGGAGAGGCCAGCATATCATGTGGTATCAGGATAGAACCTGGGTCGTTGTGCTTGTCTAGTCAGGTGTTAGACCACTGAGCTATCTCTGCAGTTACTCTGCTAAGTTACTATATATATATTTTGTTAGGACAGGATTGTGTCTTGCTACATTGTAAAATGTGATATTTTCTGTTTTGTGGATAGTTTAACAATAACTGTTCTTATTTGAAACATTTTTATTATAAAAGTGTCACATTATAATTTTCTGGTCTGGTGTGTCAAAAATTGAAGTGTTAAAGTCTCCCAGTGAAATTTTAAAAAATTTTTTGATAACTTCTATTTATAACAGTTGTTCCTTAATAGGCAAATAAAATGGTTCCATAATATATGATGCATTAGTTTTGCTGCTATGAATACTTGACTGTGTTTGCACTGTAATGATAAACATTTGCCTATCATTTTGCTTAGTTCTTTTATTTTCTCTGTCCTTTGAGAACTGAATTTCATATTCCTTAGCTCTCCAGATGGGTAACTGGTCTCGAAGGACAAAGGTATTTACCATATTAGAGCTGATCCTTTAACATCTGACTTCACACCTCTGGAGTGTCCCAAGTCCTGTGTGATGCCTGCCTGCAGCCTTTTGCCACTCTTTGGACATCCACTGATCTGCTGTTGTAGGTCTGTATTTGCTCAAATTCTATTATAAATGCAATGAAACATTTTTAAGAATTAGCATAATTATTTTGAGATTAATCTGTTGCTTTAACAGTAGTTCTTTATACTGCGTAACAGTATTCTAGTGTGTACCCACTTCCTTATTGATGAAGATGTGGATTGTTCCCAGTTCCTGGCTGTTACAACACTGGTAGTAACTGGTGTGTTTATGTACACAGATACTTTTCTTCCTCATGGGTAAATGTCCAGGACTCAAAAGGCTTCAGTGTGTAGTAGCTTTTCAGTAACCTTAAGTAACTGTCAAAGTGCATTCTAAAGTGATTTTTACCTTTAGATGCCTACCAGAAATGAGTACATGACTTCCTCTGTATTTTCATTCATGGTTAGTATAATCAATATTACCAAATTTAGTCATTTTTACAGTCCTATGTCACTGTGCTTTTAATGTGTATTTTTCTAGTGCTATCTTTTCATGTACTTGTCATTACTCTGTCTCCTTTGGAGAAGCAAATGTTCCAATCTTCTGTAATTTTTAATTGCATGCTGACTACTCAGTTTTAAAAGTTCTTTATGTATTTTTCCAAGTTTAGTAAAAGGTTTAATCTGACATTAATGCTGCTTTTTGGAATGCACAGAATTATGCTAAAACATAAAGTAATAATTTTGCACATTAGAAAAATAGTTCAATTATCTTTAACAGTTCATTTGGTATATAATTTTATCTAATGCAAGGCATATTGGAAAATTTTGTTCCTTGTCCAATTTTTTAGTGTAAGTTGTACAGATATGCAATATTAAGTTTTTGTTTACTGAAATTTTAAAATATATTGTTTTTGTGGATTTTTAAGTTAGTTACTTCACTCACAATCATGTTTAGATCTTCAATATTTCAGTGGTATCCATACTCACTGAACTCTCCGGACCTACTTGCTTTTTGAATCCTTGTATTAATCACAAGTTCATTCAAAAGTATACTTTTGAATAACTCCTTTTTTTGTAGAAAACTGTAAGGGTGATACATAGTGAGGGCACAAGAAATCAAAGCTGCCACACATGCAATACATACAGATCATTGAGGTCACTATATTTACCTTAAAATTCTCAAGTGTCCCCTTTTTATGACTTCAGTTACTCAATGTTTAGCCATATAGACTTTTAACACAATTCTTCTCTCATTTTTTTTACTAAATAAGTTTCTTTTCCCTCTAGGCTACAACTTTTTTTAAAAAATGTAACTTTGAAATTTAATGATTTCATGAGGGTATATCCTGGAACTAATTTCTTATACTTGTATAATCTATTATATTTTGAGCCATTTTGTCCTACCTTTTCAAGTTTGTTTTTAGTATAGAAAAACTTTCTTTTATATTTCTATTACTGCTTTTAGTGTTTAATTTTCTTCAAGAATGTCAATTCTTTTCCCTTAACTTTTTTTTATTTTTTAAAGAGAATGCAAAATGGTAAAAAGAAAAAATATTAGAAACAATACAAAACTTCGTGTTTATTGTCTTTCCTGTTGTAAAGCTTTTATTTTCCCTCAGTAATGCCTGGACATTTCCAACTTTTCTCTACCAGCACTTTAATTTCCTATTCAGTGCTCCGGTTAAATCAATTGATTTATATATTTCCAATTTTCTTTCTGTAATGCCTCATTCAGTCATCTGCTAGTCCTACTTCCTATCTGAGTAACAGCTCCTTTTATCTTATTTTTCTGTGCCTTTTGTATGATTTTTTGCATAAATTTTGTTGAAAGGATAAACAGATTAAATTACCAAGTTTGACTCTACTTTTGTGAACCTACAGGGCAGTGCAGCATCACAGTTCAACTCATAAATTAATAAACAGTGAATTGACATTCAGGGCATTTGTGCAGATCTTTGGACAAATCTCTTTCAGGGCCTCAATGGTAGCATAGAATAATTTCTGATGTCATGGACCTTTATTAGCAACCTTCCACTCTAGAAGTTCGACTTATATATCATTAAACAAATGGAATCCCTATCCAAGAATTTACACCACTACTTTCATTCTCTTATACCCTTGTTTTCTCTGTTGCATAGTCCTTCTAAGGGGTGATAGGGTTCCAGGTTTATTGTGGCTTACACTTGCTGGTATAGGAAGAAAAGTGGGAAAACACAAGTATTTCTTGACAAGAGACACGTGAAACCCAAATACTTCCTTTCCTTAAACCCTTCCAGAAAGGTCTCCCCACTTAATACCTAAACTTTTGTAGCTACAAAGATTATGAATTCCAAAGCATAGAAGGTGTTCCTTAGAAGTTTCTGTTTGGATAAAGTAATGACTGGGGCTAAAATTAAAAAGTAAGACATTGTAACAAATACTTTCCATTTTCAAAATGTGAAAAGTAGGGACTGGTGAGATAGCTCAGTGGTCTAAAGCACCTTCTTAAGCAAATGTGCAGGGACCACGGTTCGATCAATGGCCCCACATGCTGTACCAGCTCCCCGAGAGTTCATTAAGGAACGATTAAAATGACTGCACTCAAATAAAAGGCTAGAAGGGAATTTAATAAAATAAGAAAGAAATTCTATTATTTCTCATTGAGAATAAAGGTGGAAGAGATTTGTTTAGGAAGTTTTTTTTTTTTTTTAAATCATTACAATGTACTTTCTAATGAGGCTTTTGAAATAAAATATTCATGCAACTGTCTTAAATAACTTTAAAAATGAAGCAAGATTGTTCTATTTATGTGACTGTCCGTCTACAGCTAATACACCCTCAGGTAAACTGGGACTCCAATGTTTTATCACTTGTTTTGGTGCTGAGTGCAATATACTGTCTGTTATTTCTTTGTAAATTTGGTTTAAGATGTCTTTTGTGCAACAGAAGCTATTCATAGGCTTTGTGATACTTCTCTTTTTCTTATAATAAATATTACTAAATAATAATTAAATATTAAAAGTCAAAGTTACTGTTAGAATGCATTTTAAAAAAGTTATGATTAGTGTCCAATTCTATTCTGTCCTTTTCATACTCCAGATACATAGCTGTTACCCAAAGTGCTGGCTTCCCTCGTTGGAGACAGTTTTCCCTGACAATGTTGATCTGAAAATGTCTTTCTAGACAATCTAAAGTTTCACACAGTTACTCTTTTGTAAGAAGTTGCATAAAAAATGAGTAAGGGTAGACTGCTCCTCAAGATGTATGTGAATATAATTGAAATAGAATATTCCAACTCTATTTTTGTTACTTAGATATTACTAATGCTTATGCAGATAGAATACAGTGACACAGTCTTTTAGATTCAATATTCAAATAGAATTAATATAAACTCAGAATAGAAAACTTTTAAGCATATTATTTGTTTCATTATTTGATATCTAACAACCCAAGGCAGGATAACGTGCAGTTTCTGTAAATTTCACTGCCATATAATCACATTAGGCAAAAAATGTTAAGTTTTGGAAGCAAGCCTTCTTGTAGCTAGTTATAGATTTCTTTCTATAAAGTAAAATTATACTTGGAAAAATACACCTTCCAATATGGTATAAAATCTAAGCCAAACAATTATAAATGATGGTAGAAAATGTCCAGAACAATAGCCATGTATATTTGGAAAGAAAAACCATGAGACAAATTACTGTAGTAATGTAATGTTCCTTCTAACTCCTTTTTTATTGTGCTCTGAACCATGACAAAAAATGTTAGAAGTGGGATAGGAGAGAGCTGTTTATATTTGTAAAAATCACTGATAGCTTTCTTACTTTAGCAAGTCTTGCATTTAGTCCAATGCCACAGTAGATGCTATTTAAAAGCATATACTTCTAATATTAGAGCTTTAAGATTTTGGCTATTTGTCTATTTTTCCTAGCCCCTAAAAAGATATTATCTGGAAAATAGTTTCCAGTATTGGTAGCACTTTCTCAATCTGCATTAAGGTTACCTAAATTTGAATTGTAATTTCCAGAATTAATGAAACAGTAATTTCATGAGGCTTGGTTGGCATATAGGAAGCAAGTACTGTTAATTCTTTATACCTGCTTGAAATCAGGGACTATGTCTTCTTTTACCTACTAATATCCAGCCCACTGCAAACCTGAATTATATGCCATATAATTATGTACACTGGTCCTAAGATATGATCAAATGCAGTCCTATTCTCTGATTAATACTGACTGAGAGGAATGAAATATGGAATCAAGTCACCAAGGCAAATTATGCCTTTTTTCTTCATTTTCAAAGTATGATAACACTCCCCACCTCACACCTTCCAAGCAAAAGGAGTGAAATAATATGGATACCTTGGTCTTTGAAGAGTGCTGGGGCACTTTCTTAGAAGTGCTGTTCTTGATAGTACTCGGAGACTTTAAGCAACAGTTGATTTGTCCTCCAGTTAACCCTATTTCACATTCTAAACCGGGGCCAGAGAAAGTTTTCTCTTTGGATCTTCTGTTCTTCAAAGGAAAAACTAGCTGGAAAAGAACTTTGTGAAACTGAAACACACATGTAAAATGTATTTTCTATATTCTACAACTTGTTTACATTAGGCAGTGACACTATTTAAAAGTAACACATAGTTAAATTTTTTCAATAACACAAAAATGTTAATATTTAACTAAAATTTGCATCTCAGTTTTCCTCATCTTTTTCACATTATGTCATCTTTTTTACAAAAGGTTTATAGGAGCTCTTTGGAAGATACCATTTAATATACAGGGAATGCTGTACACAATGTATTCTGCTAAAAGAATGTAGAATAATTGATAATAAAAATTCTGACTTTTAAGTTAGAATATAGTTCACTGCCAATGACAGAACATAGGAATGAAGCAAAACTATTACTCCAAGTCTTTTGAAAAAGATTGACTTAAAACTTGTAGTAATGTTAGGTTTTAATATTTCCTATAAAACTCAGTACTTGTAATAATGAAGATTTACAAAGCTTACTACTTTAAAAATTTAAGATTATCTGGGCTAATAAAAAATGTAAACATACATTTTAAGATAAGATAGAACAGAAATTTGAACATGACATATTTGATAAGAGTACTACAAATACACTTTACAAATAGTACTTCCTAAGTACCAATCAATAGTTTCTTCTCTTAGAACTGTGATAAGGCAAACATATGATCACTCTTTTAGTACACTTGCTCCTTCATAAAATAAATAAAAATATGTTGAATATAGTAATATTTTTTCCCTGAGAAGTCATAGAAGAAAAATGTGCTTACATGAGAGCCAGCCAGATAGCTCAGTGGACTAAAAAGCACCTGCTTAGGCACAGTGCAAGGGCTGGGGTGTGATCCTGGCATACTGTACTGGCTCCGCCCCTGGGGCCCTCTGATCCAGTGACTGAGACTGGGCACGGTGGCACGTGCCTATAATTTCAGCACTTGGGTGGCTGAAAACAGGAGAATCACTACAATCCCAATCTACGTAGTGAGACCCTGTACTAAATACATTAAAAAAGTAAATGCTTCAGGATCATAAGTAAGTGAAATACCAGGACAATTTTTTAAAAAAAATAAAACTCAATGTAGGGCTGAATCTTTATTCATAATCAGCCGAAAGCCTGCTGAGCTACGAGCTATCACCAGCTAAACACATCTTCCATAGCTACTCCAGCTACTCCCTTTTGACAAGCAAAGTATGTTTTATCATCTTGGAACTCTTCTGCATTTGAATGAATCTACCAAACACAGTTTTGTTTACCCAAAACCTCTATAGAAATATATCTGAATTAGAAACTATTAATCTCATCTTCTCATCTGATCTTTTTAATAATGGCTAATTTATCCTGCTTTCTGCCCATTTCCTCTGTCCACTACACTAAGAAATCTATTCAAAATAATATGAGAGGAAAAAATATACATGTAGGAACAAGGCCTCATTCTTTAAAAGACTTTATGATTATGAACATTACATTATACCTCTAAATCTATAATTTCGGTCACGATGAACATAATTTGGATTCTAAAATCCAGAGAATAGGACTACGGTATGTACAACCTCGTGTTAAAATATGTCCATAAAATTGACTTTAAGCTTCTGTGTTCAGTGGTGAGGCTTTGGGACAGCAATTTGATCATGCAGACAACGACCTCATCGATCCACTGGTAAGTGCATTAGCTGAATCAAGGCCTCACAGGATAAAGCAAGTCACAGGGCATGGGCATATGTAAAGGGTACCTTCGCCCCAGCACCACCTCCTCACCCTTGCCATGTTTCCAACTTGCCACAAGATGCATTGCCTCTCCACCAAATCCTTCTGGTATGTTCTGTCCTGCTATGGGCATAAAAAATCAGGGGAAGCTGTGGTTTGATACTTCTGAAGCTTTTAGCTAAAATCTTTCCTTTTCTAGTTCTCTGAGTTAACACAGCAACAGAAAACTAACTTACCTTCTCTAATCCTGTTATCTACCAATTAGTTTTCAATTTATGAATTTTCTTACTGAGTATATAGAAATTATATACCATCTGGCTTTTCGCATCTAGTTTTTTCATTTAGCGTATTTTCATCTTATGAAGTATACCAATACTTCATTTCTTTTCATGGCTGAATAACCTACTACATGGGTACACACACTCATTTTGCTTATTATTAATTGATGAATATTTGTGTTTTACCTATAGCAAATAATAAATAGTCCCAATGTTTGCACACAGGTTAACACACGTAATATTTTATCTTTTCCTGGGTACATATACAGGAGTGAACTGCTGGATTATAGGGAAAGTGTTTGAAGAACCACTAAACTATTTAGCATGTTTACCATGTTCCAACAAGCTTCAATTTTTCCCTACCCTCTCCAGTTATTATTTCATTTCTCCTCAAATTATGCATATTTTCAGACTTGTGAAATGGCACCTTATTGAGTATTGTATTTCTGACAGATTTCCCTAAGAACAGCATTGATCATCTTTTCATGACTGTTATTTGGATAATTTAAAGTAATTTTTACTGTAAAGTCTTTTGCCCACTGCATCAATTTCCTACGGCTGTTGTATACTACAAACTTCTGGGCTAATACAATAGAAATTTATATGTATTTCAGGTTAGAAATAAAAAGTCAAGGTACTTGCAGGGCCATATTATCTTACATCTTCATGGAAATCCCATCTTTCCTCTTCCGAGCATTTTAGGTTTCCTGGCACCTGCCCTGGTTTGTAGAGGCATCATGTCAGCCCTCCATGGCTATATTCTTACAAGTATTACCCTTTCAATAGTGTTTGCACATTTACCTTAATGTCTCGAATCAATTCAAAATGTTCACATTTCATGGTCATTTTGCCTTTGGGAAAAGAGCCATAAGTTGCATGGTGCCATGTTCGTTGAATAATGCAGGTGAAGGCACACCATGCTTTTACAAGTTTGCTTTTCCACCAGATGACACTCGGCAGCAGTATGTCACCATTTTTGATGACACATTACGAAAACAGAGAACAGGTCTGCTTCAACTGCCTCAGAAAATAGGCAGAATAGGGTGTTTGAAGCCATACTGCAGTATGAGCTCATCTTAACTGATGAGCTTTTTCTTCCAATTAGTCACATTTAGAAGTGTTGTACTGGGGTTAGAATTTGACTAAATGTTAGGAAAGAGACACATCCTCAATAATGACAAGCTATTTTTTCATGGAGATTTTACTGTCTTGTAAGTTTTTATTATCTTGTAAGTTTTGTATATATTGTATATCAGTATCAGATGAGACTTTCCAGTCAATATTTTCTGTATTTCTGAAGGCTCTTTTCACACTTTCCATACTGTTTGCTTAAGTTTTTAATTTTGATGAAGTCCAATTTATCCATTTTTGTGATATTTTTATTTTGGTGCTCTAAAAGCCCACTGCCAAATCTAAGGTTATGAAATTAAAGCTGTTTCTTGTGTTTTGTATGTTGACTTATTATATTTAACCATTGAATTTGATCCATTTTAAGTTATTTTATCATATATGGCACAAGTTAAAGGTACAATTTCATTCTCTTTATACACAAATTCTATTTCCTTCAAAGATTCAAGAATCACCAGTTGCAGAAACTATTCTTTTTTAAAATTAGTAGATGACCAATTATGGGTACTTTCTGGGATTCTAAGTTCTATTACTTTATTTATTTATTTTTTATATTTTAGTACAGGGTCTACAGGGTCTTACTATGTAGATGGGACTTATAGTGATTCTCCTGTTTTCAGACTCCCAAGTGCTGGGATTATAGGTGCATGCCACCACGTCCAGTCTCAATTGCCCTGGGGGCGGGGCCCGCATGTAATTAAGTTCTATTATTTTAATGTAGGGTTATCCTTTTGTTCAGTACCAAGTAGCTGTCAATATAATTTTTCTACTAAGGAAACATTGTAACAAATTTCAGAGCCAGAAATGTGAGTCTGTCTTCAAATGTATTTCTTGTTTTTTAAAACTGCCCTTTTGAAATAATCTTGATATGCAGTTCAGGCTGGCCTTGCACTCACTTTATAGCCCAGCTGGCCTTAAACTGGCAACAATCCTTCTGCCTCAGCCTTCTGTGTGCTGCAATATATAGGCTGAGTCCAATGGATTTTAACAGACCACTGAATCTGTATTTCACTTTGAAGAATAGTACCATTTTGACAATACTCTTTTTCCATTTATATTTTCTCATTAGTTTTCATTTTCTTTCTTATTTACATTTATTCCCGGGTATTCATTTTTAATCTATTATAACTGGAATTACCTTACTACTTTCATCTTGTGGATTATACACGTCACTGGCATGCAAAAATTGGTCGTATTACTATACATTAGTTATATAATCACATTCCTGGCTTTAGGCAAATATTTTGCAACTTTCACCACTGAACACTGAGCCAAACTTTTTTACAAATGCCTTTGCTCACATTGAAAAAGTTCTCGTTTGTAGTTTATTGAGGTATTTTTTTGTTTTGTTTTAAAATCATGAATAGGCTTTGGAGAAATGCTTTTTCTCCAGCAACAGCGTTAAGTAGTCATTTTTGCATTTCTTTCTACAATGCAGTGTTGAAGATATGTTTTCTTATGTTGAACTGTCTTTGCATTTCTGGACTAAATCTCACTTGGTTACACAGTGCAGACTTTTAAAATGCTGTTGGGTTAGGTTTGCCAGTACTTTGTTGAGGAATTTTCCATGTATTATCATAGAGGATTTTCGTCGGTGATGTCTTTGTATCTTTGCCTTGCTTTAAAATCAAGGTAACACTAGTCTCATAGGACAAATTAGGAAATGTTCTGTTTCAAAATTTTTTTTTATTGCTAGGGTTATGTTCATCCTAAAACCGTGGCATAATTCATCAGTATAGATATCTACATACTGAAGTACGTAGATATTTCTCTAATTTCCCTTATTTTTTTCTCTGCATCTTGGTTGTTCAGGTACATTAATTTTGTGCATATTGTCCAGCTTTTTGTATTACTACTTTTCAGATTAATGCTACTGCCACTGGAAATGCTGAGTTCAATTTTTGAAAATGCTGCCTCCACTTCGGCCTGTACTGAATATTGCCTGTAAGTTTAGAAGAATGTGTATACTGCTGATAGAGGAGTGTTACATATATTATCTCAGTGATTAGCCTGTAGCTAGGTTTTGTCCTAATTGCTTATCTTCCTTTAGTTATCATCCATGCTAATTATCTCCTACTCATGTCACCCTGTCCTACAATCTAAAGGGAATCTTGCATTTAGGCACACTGTTAAATCTATTTTCCCTGCCTCTGTTTCTCACTGGAGCCTTCAATGCATTTACAATCAAAGGAGTAATAGGAAAGAACTGATTTCTGTCATTCTGTAATTTTTCTGCATGCGATGTATCTTTTTTGTTCTTCCATAACTGCTTTTAGATTTCTTCTATGTAGAATTTGATTTCCTTCTCACTTTCGTTTCTGCATACTTTAAGTTTTCTTAAGTCACTCCAGAAATTACAATTTTTATTAAATTTAAAGTAATATTTGCATTAATATAAATTTCAATTGTTATAGCAAACTTCTCCTATGCCACATCTATTCCCACTGGATTATCACAGGTTACCTTTATATATTGTAAATTTTAACATAAATTTTGAATTGTTTTATGCAATTGTTTTAAAAGTCATTTAGGAAACAAAAATATACTCCATATACTTCAGTGCTCTTTTTAACATGTTCACATGGAAGGCATGTGAAAAATATAGCCCTTTAAATTTTTAACTGAGAAGGCATTTATCCTCCACACTTTGTCAGATACAGAATTCCCTGTTAACAATTCATTTCCTTCAGCACTTTAAAATATCTCTTGCTTCCACCACCTGTAATAAGCACCTGGCTGCCAATCTTATTAAAGACCCCTTATACATGTGGGATGACATTAATCTTGCCACTTCCAAGGTTTTTCCATCTTTCTATACTTTGACTTAAATGTTGCTCTCAGTGAACTGGATTCATACTCCTAAAATTTTGTTGAACTTCTAGATATTAGATTCATGTCTTCCTAAAAATATAGAAAGTTTTCAGACATCATTTACTCCAGTATTTTTTTTGTTCTTCCTCCAGAACTCTTATATTTGTTTTGGTCAAATGGGTCCTTTAGCCACTACTCATTTTGCTTTTTTTCTCCTTCTCAAACTTCATCATTTCAACCAATCGAGCTTTAAGGTTATTGATTACTTCTTTATCCTTTCTGCAGTTTAATGTCACTGAATTGTGCTATTACTGATAATTCAATATCATGACTTGTTATGTTTTTGCTACTCTCATTTTTTTTTGCTACTCTCATTTAAATACTTTTTTTGTACATTATTTAAAAATTGGAATTGGGCAAATGTATTTTTCATCAGAATTTCCACTTGAGCATTCAGCCCCTTTCAAGAAGCTCATTTTCGTTGACTGCTGTAAATTTCTATGGTGGAGTGCATTTCTGAAGTTTCTTCCTCTGTCATTTTTCCTGACATACATACAAAATTTTTATGGGAAATAAATATATCAACATTTGAGCAATCATGACATGATTTTTCTAGTCACTGTGGGCTGCTTTGTTAAAATATTATACATTTAAATTCTCTTGCTATGTGATATAAATAAAAGCTTACACTTGTAACCCATTTATAAGCCAAACAAATTATAACAGACTTTATAGATAATGGGGTTAATTGATGCACGCTTATACCCTTTAAGAATAACTAGCTAAATTTAGTTTTCCCACTATTAGAAAATTATTAGGTATATTCCTGGTGTGACCCTGAATAGCTTCTTGCTGGAGTATGAAAAATACTTCTAGTATTTTAAACTTCATGAGTTATGTAGGCTTTGAAAGGTTTTTGTCTTCAAGTTTCCATTCACATATTTCATACCTAGACACTCTAGCTAATGTGTTTGTCTCTACTACTACCACTTAAAACACAATACTTATTATCACTTATCTCAAAACAATGCTATGCCTTGGTGTGTTCATGGAAACCATCCCTATTATGTCCATAGCCAAGCATGGAATACTCATCCAGTGATATGCCTACAGCAAGATCTAACTTCCCCAAGTCCTATGCTTACTGAATTGGACCTTAGCAGAAACATCACCTTATGAGAAAATTATAGTAAGTACACATCACTGATGGGCTCACTCACGCAAATACCCAGTGCAAGACTGAGTGCTGAAGAAAATGTATAACAAAATATGTCAGATGTTCTTATGAAAAGAATCTACTTCTGGCTGGGGAGATAGCTCAGGAGAATAAGCATTTGTCTGGCAAGCACAAGGTCCTGAGTTGAATCTCAGGTAATGAAAAAAAGAAAAAGAAAAGAAGCTATTTCTAATGTGGTATCATTCAGGAGTTTTTCAACGTAAGCAGAAAATTTAAAATTCTGAGGATTGTTAAACACAATTAAATTTATGAATTTTTCAGCACTGTGAATCAGGTTGAAAAGTGACATTGCAGAGTGTACCAAACCAGACACCAATCAGTTCTGTCTGGCAAAGGAACACCACATACTATGTATGTGTTTATGCACAGGCTTTGTCTGTGAGCAGGTGGGATACCAGACGGAAGGCTGAGGCATAGAAAGGAAAGACAACACTCAGGGTGATGGCACATGGTGGCTTCTAGGAAAGTCAGTACAGCTGCAATTAAGTGCTTTGCCTGAGCATGTATTGATACTGGAGGACAGATGGATACTGTGTTACTTTAATTGCTTGTACTGTGTATGGGTGAATAAAAGAAGGATGAGCCAGGGCTCAGGGCTGCTGTGCCCACAACAGGCAACAACATCCTGATACCTACATATCACACTAGCTGTGTCATGTCTGCTTATCTTTCATCCCCATTTGCTCCTAGGTCAGATGAGTAAGGCAGCAGGACTGGGTGCCTGGGTGGGGGGGCGCTTGGGTGAGTAGGCTGGCTCCTCAAGGGTGGTTCCTGGGGCAGGGACCTGAGACCGGTGGCACTCGATAAGGCTGGCAGCCTCTACAAAGCAGCTTATCTGAACTACCCTTTGGGGTTTGCCTATAGCTCTTCCCAGCAATGATTTATGTTGAGACAGTTCACTTTCAACTAAAGTCATTTTTGGTACCAAAACTGTTTGTAGAGAACTTATAGTTTATAAACCTATGAAATTTTTAAAGTATAGTGCTATCATTAGAATTACTTTTTTGTGTTCAGAGAAAATTATAACATGTAGGCTGGAAAATTTTTACTAACATAGGATAAGGAACTACTTACTATCCTGGTCATAAACTATGAGAATCACCTGACTTTGACCATGATTAAACACTGTTAATCTTTGTAGACCATGTTTTGCCAGTGTGTGTCAATGTACTTTGCCAATCAGTCATTCAACTGCTTATTATACTGAAAGGTATTTTTGAAATTTAAGGAAACAAAAAAAAAATATGTGTCTTAATAACATATACTTTCAAACCTGAGTTGTATTTCCTAGAGTTCTGAATAAACTTCAGGAACAATAAAAGATTAAATGGATTAAGAATTATTACTGGTTTAAGATGTACAAGTGAAGTGCATCAAACAAATAACTTTGCATACCTACTGGTTTTACATAAATCTCATTTCAATCTGAATTTCTTAATCTGAATAGGAACTAGGCAAATTAGTGTATTTAATAATTACTTTGGGAATACATGTTAAGGTTAATATAGTTTTGAGTTACTACGCAATTTTCACTGAATATTGTTATGTTTTAAAATGATCATTTTCAGGAGGTCTGAGGCCCTTAGCTCAGTTCTTTAAGTGCCTGGTCACACAAAGGCAGTCAGGAGCAGGATATTGCAGTTCAATCCCCAGGTCCACCTGCCTTACTAGACCTGCCCTTCAGGTAGCCTGAGCCACCAAAAAAAAAAGGTGGGGGGAATGGCTCAGTACAATAAGAGCTTCCCTGGTAAGCACAAGAATCTGAATTCAACCTCTGGTACCCCCACAAAAAAAACAAAACAAAACAAAAAGCCTTCCACCTTGCTAGCATATATGTTGCCTTCACATACAGCCTGACAAACAAGCTCCAGTACGCATTTATATTTTCCATTCTTCACTGAACTTCACAGGCACAAAACCAGTGATTTCAGTGGCTGTATACCCAGCTCCCATTCGAGCCCATACAGCAGAGACAGCCAATGTATGGAATGTTCACTGATCTATTATTCAGATCATAATGAAAATTAGATAAGTCTAAAAAAAAAGAAAAAAATTAAATTGAATGAAGAATTATTTTTCCTAAATCAATCTTTGAATTTTACTCAGAATACAGTATGTTTGAAAGTTTGAAAGCCTGAGTTCTACTTTCAGTTTTGGCATTCAGCTTCTACTACCAGGAAAAATTTTGTATTTCTTTTTTATTTACAATGTTATCCTGAGTGACAAATACCATAATGTATGTAACATAGACTTTATAAACCAGAATATAGGCATAATAATTGTCATACTCCTATAGCTACATGAATATATTTTCCATATTCCTATTTCAAGAATATATTCAATTTCTTTCTTTCTTTTTTTTTTTTTTTTTGCCTTTTTTTTGTGGAACCGGGGATTGAACTCAGGCCCTTGCACTTGCCAGGCAAGAGCTTATTGTACTCCCTGGCCCACAATTATGTATCTTCAATATTTTTCAAGAATATATTCCCATTTCAAGAAAGCTTCACTGCATCACTTACTCATTTCATAAAGCCAACCTTTTATGTGGATGCAGACAAAAGAGTTTTTAATGGCACGCTGTTTCCAGAAATAAAGGAAAATAGTCATAGCATGTTAGGTTTGCTGTGAGGAGTCTAGATGGAGATGACACTTCCAGTTACTGACAATCCTAACTCACAGATGAAATGTGTTGCTTCCATTGTCTAATGCCGTTAAGGCAAGTTGAGTAAGTGCACATTTGCCTTAATCCTAGGAAGATTATTCCTTTTTCTAGGTGAGGTATCCACATCACAGGCATTATTCATCCAGCAATTTGTCCTATACAACTTGATCTAGTTAGGATTAATAAGAACAAAACACTATTTGTAACAGTGCACGTCCTTTATAACTGAACTGCAATAAGTATAATTTCCCATACATGACATATTTTCATGCATATGCCTTATCCCTGTACAATACTAGTTATTCTTTAACATACATTCCATAGGTTTCCTTTACTAACATTATGGTCTCCTTTACTAATGAGTGAACAATTCTAAAACATGAATTCACAGTTACATTATCATTTATTCCAATCCTATGGCATACACTGAATATAGTATGTTTGAAAAAACATTTTGATGTTTCCTTTGCGGATTACTGAATGTTACTATCCATTTCTATAAATTAAATGACTAAGAAAACCCACAGTTTAAAAAATGTATACAAGAATAAACTAGCTTATCACAAGGAACAAAAAAAAAAAGAACCAATAATTCAAAATGGTATGTCAGGAACAGTATCTTCATGGTAAACATTCACTTTTATGCAAATCCCACTTGGCTTCATTTAATTAAAAAGCTGAAAAAGAAAGAAAATTATTATGTACTGAACATGAGGAAAAACACAATATGCAAGTACATGTAACAAAAATGTTATATTAATTCATCTAAGTTTTAATTTTTTACTAGGGCAATATTTTGAAATTTGTTCCTATAACAAGGTTAGGTTTATGATGAGAAAAGGGTTACAGGTGAAAATGTGATAACTTGAATTACAGTGCTGCTATACACACCTCTAGCACTGTGGAATACAGCCATAATTAAATCAATCCTTAAAATGGTAATGTTTAAGAAATAAGGTGAATGAAGTGAAAAAAAGTATTTGAATTTGAAAGTCATACAGTTCAATGGCACAGTGCCTGCCTGCCACATTTAAGGTCCTGAGTCTGATTCGCAGTACCCAAAAAAAGAAAATATTTTCTTACTGAATTTATAAAACATAAAACTGCTTACATAAGTTATTTAATCACTCAGTGTTTTGTTACTGCAGTTCACAATTTCCATACATTGAATAGTCAAAATGAATCTGTAGGCATAAATAAAATTGCTAATAAATTCTGATGAAACATGAATATACAAACAGAAGTTTTACATATAAAACTAAAATAAAAATGTAACTTTTATTATTTCTGAACTTCCCTCAGCAAAGATTTAATTGATGAGTAGAAATCTATTTAACTCTAAGATGGATATCAATGTAAAGATTATGCCTATTGGACATGTGTATCTTCCTCTAATGTCTGACATGTCTCTTCTGAGTCTTGACACTGTAAGACAACTTTGCAAGGCAGAGACTCCAACTTTTCACATTAAAGGAAACAGAAATTAATGGTCACTCAGTTGAAAACCATATTGCTGGAAAAGTGTTCAAACTAGCAAGTTAAATATTTGAATGTTTAAATTATAATATTCTAGGCAAATATTGTCTTTCTGAACCTCGGTTTCCTCATTATTGAAAAGAACACCTGTTATGGATAATTTCCAAAGTTCTTTCCAGTGCTACCACATTATGCACGATAATGTATCATTATGAGTGATACTATATTCTAAATGTAAACATATTTAAAGAATACTATATAAAACATATAGACATTAGCAATACATGAAGTAAAATATAGAAAACATTAATATATAAATTAAGTATATCATACAATTACAAGTCATAAACGAAAAGGTAATACAAACAGAGTAGTTATCTAGACAGAATTATCAGGATATATAGTGAGATGCTATCAGGATGCAGTCAGACACTGTTTTAGCTTTTCCAGAAAAATAATGACTTAAGTACTGACAGGGTAATAGTCTCTACGCAGCAGTAGGAACCCTTGCCAGAGCAGTACCGTCACTGCTAAGCCATCCTCAAGAACCTCAGCAACACTGATGGTAAAACAAACAGACATGTACTTGCAAGGGAACTTGTCAATATCTTCTGTATTTAACTATAAGCTTGCCCTGAAGTCAAAGCTAACTGAAGAATACAAGTTAGTAAAAAACCAAACCTCAATCATAAATGGATTTTAAACTGTAATTTGAGTTGGAGAAATCAGAACCTAAAATTGAGAAATTGCTTTTGTTTTCCAAGGACTGCTCTGAAAATATCAAGATATACAGTAGTGGGTCTTAATTATTGCTTAAAATACAGTTCTATAGAGGCAAAGTAGTCATATAATCCCTTATGATAATTTTATAAGCTCCTAACATTTGAGAGAGGTTAGTTAAAAGTTGTACAATATTTAGGTGCAGCTATCTTTACAGAGTAAAGGGATCTTTGTGACTACATTCCTAATACGAAAATAGATTAAGAATTCTTAGTATACTATCTCAGTTACTCTAAGAGGATTTTTTAAACAAATATTCAAAACTTGTAACAATCATTTGTTTATATCATTATGAAATGACAAATATTTTCAGTATCAAACTGAACTCATTCTATTAATTGTTCTGCAATAATGGCTAAAACTAATTTAGCAACTTACTAATTTTTTATATTAGGCACCTTTTCCTTCTTTCTTTTTTTTTTTTTTTTTTCTGGTACTAGAGATCAAACTCAGGATCTTGCATTTGCCAGGCAGGCGCTTATGCCACTGAGCTATTTCCCCACCCTCGGCTCCTTTTCATAAAACTAAGTTATAAAACTTGTTTATAATTATACATTCAAGATAATGAAAGTATTTTTATCATAGTTTATTATATAATTTATTTTTATTATATTAAACATGTTTCAGTATGAATGTTTTATATTTATGTCTTCACAGGATTCGTCTCTCATTTTTATTCCACCTAGGTCTAACATATCTTTCTCTTCTCACATTTACCTGTCTAATAATTTTGGTGGGAAACCTGTGTAACAGTTCTTATAAATTTATGCCTACTACTCTGCTTGATGTTGGTTCCTAACAATGGTTATCACAGAAATGTTATTAAAGTTAAAAAGAAAAAAAAAAACCTGTCAAGACAACTAACAACTGGTAAGATTCCTCTTCTTTGTGCTTTTCAGCTTGTCTCCTGGTGGAGCAAGAAGTGTCCTACGTACGACCACCGCCTTGTACCTAATGTAATCTTGTAGCCTGCCTTGGCCTGCATAAGACTGACACCATGGCCAGCTTACTGTGAAGTGCATACATGCATGCTCAGCTTTACCTAGGGCAGTGGCAGAGGCCAACAGGCATAGGCCGTATACTGTACGCATGGGAGCTGAAGCAGGGCAGGGCCAGCGGATACCGCTAATGATCCTGCTCCATTTCCCCCGAGCCCAAAGGAACGCTCCTGTATACAATGAAGAATAATACGACCTTCTCATATCAGTTTTCTCTTTAAGACAAACTATCTCATATCCAGAATCTCAATAAAAATGTTAGCCTTGTCTTGCTGAGTGACACTTTATAAGTTCATTAAGTTTATTTAAAATTCAAGCAAGTTTTTCTAGAAAAATTTCTCAAATTCAGCCTCCCCCAAGTCAGTTTCAAACAGCATTCAACAAAGAATTTTCTTTCAAAAACAAGAAAGAACTACTGTACAATGATTGTGCTCAAGCACTGTACACAGAAGGCTATTGCAAGAAGTGGAATGATTCAGTCATGGTCTTATTGTTTCTTTTATCTGAAGGACAGAGAGAAATTCAGTATAATACAGTGATGCATGAAAAATCCACTTATGTAGTATGAGTACTACCATCCTTCCCTAAGCTCACACATTAAACCTCTGGCCTTTGATAATCTTGGTGTTGTAAAATTTTATTTTACCAAGCTGTATCTTGCAGAAGGAATGTATGTTAAGGGCAGGCCTGAAAGCTCAGTGGACTAAAGCATCTGCTTAGGCAGAGCCCAATGGGCAGGGTTCAATCCCCGGTATGCTGCTGGTCCCATCCCTGGGGCATGCTGAGATGGCAATTGAGACTGGGCATGGTGGCTTGTGCCTGTAATCCCAGCACTTGGGAGGCTGAAAATAGGAGAATCACTATAAGTCTGATCTACATAGTGAGACCTTGTAGACCCTGTCCTAAATACAGAAAAAAAAAAAAATGAATGTATATTAAGTTTGCCTTCTTTCTCATTAGTTCTTAGTGAATTTTGATGAAGCAGCACTGTAGAAGGTACACCCCTTACAATGGTAATTCTGGCATGCTGAAATAAGTGCTGGGTTAGGAAGGAGAATGACTAGCTATTTAGATATACATTAGGGGGCTAGGTGATAGTCTGAAAATATGCCAAGTACAGAAATTGAGATGGCAGCAGTAGAAACAGAAAAGTAATGGGGACCAAATTAAATGCCATAGGATCAAAATATGAAGAGAAGGATGTGGGATGAGTGCCAAATGATTCCAAAGTTTCTACTGATGATGACTGTGAGGATGCTTTTGTCTTAGAGAAAATGGAAATAAGAGAAAGGAAAAGTTCTGGAAACAGAGATTATGTTTGGGCAGACTGAAGTTGTAAATGTAGCATTTATATCTGGTTTTGGAACTCAAGAGAAAGATCAGGATTTGAAAAATATATTTGAGATAGAAATAATAAACAAAAAAAAAGATATAAGTATCTTGTTATAAAATTCAGGACATAAAGTTTCATCTAAAATGCTAGAAGGGGCTGGCCTGATAGCTCAACGGACTAAAGCACCTACAAGGCAGAGCACAGTGGCAGGGGTTGGATCCCCAGCATGCCGCTGGTCCTGTCCCTGGTGTGCACTGAGATAAGAGAGAATCGGCGTGGTGGCAGGCACCTATAATTCCAGTGCTTGGGAGGCTGAAAACAGGAGAATCACTACAAGTCTGATCTACGTAGTGAGACCCTGTAGACCATGTCCTAAATACATAAAATAAAATAAAATACAAAACAAAATGCTAGAAGGATCAGGTTAAGTGAATTCTGGATTTGGTCATTGGATGACTATGAGACTGTTATCAGTGCCTATTTATTCTTTTTAGATGTATAAAATAATAGTTGGATGTTGTTTATGTTTATCTTGTCAATTACATAATTTTAATTATTTCATCTGTTTCTGATGTTGCTTTTTAAAAAAGAATATACATAGTGCTCTCAAAGGAATACATTTTTGTTCAATTGTCATTTGTAAATACTTCATTGAGATCTTTAGATGAAAAGAATTTTTTTGTGTACTCTTCTTACTTCAACTTTTCAAAATGGGGAAGAAATTAAGGCAATCTTATGGTTACACAATGTCACTCTGTCTCACAGAAATCACTTATGTGGCTAAAGGGAAGCTGCTCAGACTTTATTTTGGTATCTTAAAAAATAAAAAAAAAAGGGAGACAGATGGGAAGAAAGGGCTTGCTAACTATGCAGAACCAGAGTGCTGACTAAATTTTCACTCCTGTCTCATTGCCCTTGTAGTTAGTAGGAGCTCCTGATTCACTCTTCAGATTATGATTATTATCACTATTTTTAGCCTTCATACTCACAAGTGGTAAGCAGGAATGCTAAGAACAAGTACATTATGGTTGCTAGCCAGTTATCTTTAGCCAGAAGTCCTGGGGCTATTTCTTTCTGAAAGAAGATTCCTGAAGCAAGAAAAGTTTTCAAAGTTGAAATAAATAGTTATTTTTAAAGGCCTAAAGAAATTTAAGCAGTTATCAAGAATGAAAAAAATATCCTGAAGAACAGAAAGCACTGTATCTGTAGCTGCCCAGGGCAGTAACTGTCAAGCTCTGTACTGCTAAGGCCAGTTCTCTCCTGGGTGCACATGGTTAAGGATTTTGACAACAGGACTAGTAATTATTAGAAGTGATCAGAAACACTATAGGAGGGCTGGGTGAAAAGAACAAAAAAAGCTGGTAGGTGAGGTTATGAAGAACAAAGAAGCATTTGGACCATAGGTGCTTGCCACACCTTCTCTGCTTTGGCTGAGTGCTGTGGGGCTCCTGACTGAGTCCAAAAGCTGTGCTTGCACATGGAAACGACTCTCCAGTGACATTTGGAGCATACGCTGACTGAGACTCGGCAGGGTTGGGCTATGGCTTGGGGCACGCAGAGCAAAAGCTGAGTTTAGGTTCTGCAGTTTATATGTCAAATTACTGTAGATGTAAAGTCTCTGTAATTTATTTCTGAAATTATTAACTGTTGATTTAAAAAGAAATTCTCAATAAATGAACTGCTTAGAAGACTTTTCTTTTATTAACATTAGATAGTTACACTGTTAGCAGAGAAAGGGATTACACCATATTTTTTCCAGGCAGAAGTATATTCCCATTGATATTGCCTTGTACTCCTCTAAAGAGAGGAATTAAAAAAATATATGTTATATTATATGTTATATATATAATATATATTTGTTTGTGGCACAGGGTATTTGTATCACAAGTACTATTATATAAAAATACATTGCTTGCCAAATGGTTTATTACAAGGATGAAAGGCTATTTATTGGTACAGCTTTATGTGGAGGATTTGTCCCAGACAACAGCTCAAGACTACAATGGTATTTGCACATTTATCTTACATTTCTAGAACAGTTTACCATAACATTTCTCACTTATGATAAATTATGGTCTTTACTCGAAAGATGAGGAAAACTGAGGCTCAGAGAAGATTAAAAGACTTGCCTGAAGTTACAGAGTTTTTAAGTGCCATGGTCCAAATCACATCTTCTCACTCAAAGTCCAGATCACTTTCCAATACACCACAATGAAATACAACAATATGGAAAAAATAACCCTTAAGATCCAATTTCAATTTTTACAATATTATTACAAGAATTAGCACTATATTCTCTACCTAGAAAAAGAGGTAAACAATGTTGCTTTTTCTAGCAATCATTTCAAATCTTTACAACTTTATGCTATTTCCAAAGAGGCGTTCAGCATGAGAAAGTACCAAATTCTCATCCATGACACATATTAAGAGCTGTTATCAGAATATTCATACATTATTTTTTTATTCTTAAAGTTCAAGATTGTGGTCCTTTTTCCTACAGATGAAATCTGTACATTAAGGACGCCCAAGTGAATATGGGATAGCCATGCACTGTACATCCTGGGATTTTCTGCTGTATGTGCTTGCTTACCACCACACATTCAAAGTACACCTATCATTTCTAGCTGTTCTTCTTTACTTATCCATACAGGATGTCATTAATTTTTTATTGCTATTAATAACTTCTCGAAATAACCAAACATATGATGAATTACAAGTATGAGAAAATGAAAAACACTTTATGTATCCATTCTATGCTCTTCTAATGTACATATCTATTTCAATTTGAATGGCAGCCGGCTCAGAATCAGGTTTCTGGAAAAACTGTCTTTCTACAAATGACTTTAGCTATGCAGAACAAACTGACAATTCTGGGTTTGGCACCAGACATACATTATACCTTCTGGATTTGTGTATTTTGGCAAACTGGTACTCTTCACTTTATTGACTACTCAACAATTCCCCTGCATTTATTGAGAAGAAATGTTTCTCAGTATACAGATTCACTTAATAAGTATATGATGAGCACCTACTATGTGCATTGCATTTTGGAGATATAAAAGATATATTTTTAAGGACCTTTATATACAAGTACGCTACAGACTTCTACAAGAAAAACAAATGAAACAGATGTATATGAAGACTTAATGAAAAATACAATGCAATACATTGCTACTGAATAATTAAGTGCAAGCATGGCTGGTATGGATGAAGTTAGGTGAAGTCATTAATTTGTGTTTAGAACCCATTATATTTTAATTTTGAAGTTTATGGCAGCAGAAACAGGCTTAATGAAGTTCAAGATGTTGGTAAAAGAGAAATAACAGAAAACTCATAATTTAGTCTGTCTCCCTCCACACTCACAAAAATACTACTTTAAGGAAGATGCAGAACCTAACTCTAAGTCACATAGTGAGGAGACCAAAGAGTTAAACCCAGATTTATCTAACTGCAGAGTCAGAGCTCTCAGCTATTTAGTATAAAAGCTGAACCCCAACTGGAACTCAGAACTTACGCTTTTAATTACTATTATTTTCTCATTAAAGAATCCCACATTATCTTTATAAGACATTTAAAGAAGTCTTAGCGACAGTTGGGAACCAATGTGATAGAAATAGTGTTATTTGTCAATAAAACTGCCTAGTTTGCCACAGACATTCTCATAAATGTCTCTGAAGCAGTTCTTGAGGCAGAGCCTACCCATGCAGAATCACCTGGAAGTGCGTACTACTGTGCACTACTAGCACCTCGCTCTTCCTAGAAAATGGGGAAGAACTGAAGTCAATTTTTATTTAATATATAAAATGAATTCAATTATTATCACTGGAATAAAATTTCTTCTGAAATATGGCTTAGAGGGTCATTAAATCAAATTCAAAAGAATCCTCTTATTTCACTGGTAGTTTCACAGGACTCTGGAGTCCAATTAACTTCATCAAAGAGTTTAAGGAAAATCTGTTCTTTACTCAACTGAATTATGCAAATATAAAACAAATCTATTTAATGATGTGCACTGTAAAGCAAACAAAACCTGTTTTGAGAAAAGTAGATTCAGTATACATGAATTTAAAATATTCATGTCAGAATTAATAACAGTAATAAGCATCAAATATGTATTGAATAACGCAAACCAGGTACCAATATGGTATATAATTTACATGCATTCGTTCCTGCTAATAGAATGAGGCACATAAAATCATCTCCACTTATATATGAGAAAATCTAGAGGTAGAAAAATAATTTTCACCAAGATAATATAGTAAGCTCACTGAAACTTAGAAGATGATCTGGAGAATCTATTAATGGTATGAAATAGATTGATACTGTCGAAGAGATGACTAATATACTTGGGAGAGATTAAAGAAAATATGATAATTTTTAAAATATTTTTAAGACTTTTATGTTTTAAGTATATGAATACAACAAGACAATGAAAACAGAAATTTTGAAAGTATTTTGAAATTGTGAAATATATCATGGGCATATAAATCCTGAAGGGTTTACAAGGCAAAAGATTAAAGCTGAAATAAAAATAGATGACCCGGAAGGATCATTCCATAAGAAACTAATAGACTATGCAGAATTCAAAATTCTGAAGAATGCAAAAAATTAGCTTGAGGATGCTTATGGACATGACGCTACATATAAAGACAATTATGGTTACAATTATGTTGCAGATTTGCAATAAAAGCTGTAATTAAAAAAATAGAAAAGATATTGAAGGCTATAAATGATATAATACCCATGAAAGAAATCTGACATTGCAATGTGATGCTCACAGCCACATGTGACTTTTTAAAAAGTAGTACATAATGTTATTGTGAGGTTCAGTGTGTGTCCTTACTAAGGGATGTCTTGAAGTTATATACCAAGTATATAATACCTAAAGAATGTAGAAGTGAAGTTTTCCCTTGTAGCTTGCTGACCTCTTGTTAAATAACATTTAATATACACAGTTGGTAAGGGCATGAACATAAGAGAAGCTCAATGCACTTCCGTTACAAGCAGTTGGGCCTCCAGGGTTTATGATTCAATATTTCAGGGCCCATGCTCCGAAAATGGACATCTACTAATCTCCCTTTACACATACTTAACAGATGAAAGGACAAAAAAAATACAGTATTTATATACAACGCTGTGTCGCTCTACTATAATGCAGCACCACTCTGTACTTCAGTCATTTGTAGAAAACAGAAGCACCTTGAGACCATTAATGTTGTAAAGTAAAATAAATCAGATATAGCAGCTTAATATTGCCTGGCTTCTCTCTCGTAAGAAACCCAAAATATAAACACTGACCAAAACACAAGCCATACAATGGGAACAAGGAGATAGATTTTCTCCAATGGGAAGAGGGCCCAGAAATGGAGGAAAGGGGAAAGGTGGAGGAGGGAAAGGAGATGAACAAAGCATTAAGCTATTTTGTGTTTGTGCACCAGCTCCATACAAGTAATGCAAATGTGTACGCAAACATGTACTAAAAAGGAAAATGAACTGAAAAAAAGCGCGCGTGCGTGCACACACACACACACGCACACATACCCAAGTGCGCCAGGACATGGGTTCTAGAAGGTGTTGTGGAGTTTCCTCTTCCTAGAATGGGAGTTAATTATTTCATTCACCTATTTCACGCAAACTGACTCTGCCTAATATGTAGGTTTGCTTTTATTTTTGAATAAAATAATGCTGGTTTCACAAATAAAACCAGGGAATAGAAGTGTTCCTTAACTATGTGGTACTGTGTTTATAGTCAACTAATCTCTCATGGAATAATTAAAAGAAAAATGATCTCTTTTCTGTATCAATATCTACCTTTCACACAGTGCCAGATTTATTTCTTTTTGCCCTTTCTGCTATTGCTTTTGCTACCACCTTTGCTCATTCTCCAGTTAACCCACTGTTCTAACATATGTATTTTCTCCTGTATTGTCAGGTTTTAGAATTTAGTTCATATTTTGTCCAAATCTCTGGTGTATACCTTCTTTAGTCCTTTTAACAACGCTTATTTTTGAAGTTTATAAAATTTCTGTGGGAAGGAAGAAAATGGGGCTGGCTAGATAGCTCAGCAGATTAAAGCACCTGCTTAGGCAGACACAGGGGCTGGGCTTCAATCCCTGGTGTGCCATGTTGTCCCCCAACCCCAGCGTGCTGGGACAGTGATGGAGACTGGGTGGGGTGGCACAGTCCTATAATCCCGGTGCTTGGGAGACTGAAAAACAGAAGGATTACTACAAGTCTGACCTGTGTAGTGAGACCCTGTAGACCTACTAAATACATCACCAAAAAAAAAAAAAAAAACAAAGAAAAGTGAATAGAATGAAAATAAGACCAAAGAATCATATGTCCTTACTTATGCAACTGTGGCATGCATATGAAAAGGAGGCAAGCTTGTATCTGTAAAACAGGTGGTTTTCTTTGTTCAGAATGCTACCCTACAGGGCCAGCCAGATAGCTCAATGGACTAAAGACCTGCTTTGGCAGAGCACAGCAGCTGGGGTTTGATTCTCAGCATGTCATGCTGGCTCTGCCCCCCGGGCCTACTGAGACAGTGATTAAGACTGGGCATGGTGGCATGCACCTGTAATCCCAGCACTTGGAAGGCTGAAAACAGAATCACTACAAGTCGGATTTACGCGTGAGACCTTGTATGCCCTGTAGATCTTGTCCTAAAACTTCACACACACACAAAAGAATGCTCCCCTACACTATAATGAGAGGAATATATATCTTACATATGCTTGAAAACTAAAAGAATTATTTCTTTTTTAAATGTATTTGGCACAGGGTCTCACCATGCAGCTCAGACTTATAGCAATCCTCCCGTTTTCAGCCTCCCCAGCACTGGGATTACAGGTGTGTGCCACCATGCCCAGCCTCCATACCCATGTGGCTTGTAGTCCCAGAAATTGAACCTTGGTCTCTGTGTTTGCCTAAGCAGAAAAACTGAAAGATCTGAGTCTCAATAAACACAAGGGGGCTTTCCTTACATGCTGTAAGGATTTATGAAAGCCCAAGGAACAACTGCTTGCGTGTGTGTGTGTGTGTGTGTGTGTGTGTGTGTGTGTGTATATATATATATATATATATATATATATATATATATATATATATATATATATATATAAAAGAATGCAGAGAAATGCATCCACATGTATATTCTTATCACAGCTGAAGGGAAATTATATGGGAAGTGACAATTAAGTTAGAGGAATAGTTGGATAATTGAGTCATGAAATTAAAGAGAAATAATAGAAATCTCAATAAAAATTTGAAGAGATAAAATATTATAAAGAAAACTTAAAGAGGAGCCACATAACCTACCATGCAAACTACAGAGCTTTGACTCAGGAAATCACAACTTATTTTTATTATATTTAACAAGCTAATTTTTCAGAGATCTCAGCTGTCCTCTCCCTTTTTGTTTCATTTCTTGTTATAAAATTTATTTTAACATATCAGAGAAAAATATAGTAAGTTTTTGAACTTCTTTAAAGAAAGACCCCTCTTCCACCTGACTCATGAACTATTCAGGCTTGCAAAGAAGCTGGAGAGAACTGACAGCAAGTTATTGCTTTGATGCTAAACATTTAAATGTCAATATTTTTCTTAGATGCTTTAACTATTATATTATTGAGTACATTGTACAATGTACATTTAACTTGGTATGTAGCTTCAAAAATATCTTCTATTTTTATTTATCTGGTGCAGCTCTCAACCTCCCCAATGCTGGGATTACAAGCTTGTGTCACTGCACCTGTTCTTTTTTTTTTTTACTAGTTTCTATTGGTTTATTGAAAGAAATAGTTAATTCTTGCTATTTCTGACCAAGTTTACATGCTTATCTCTGGTAATCTGAACAACCACTTTGAAGACAACAGTATGCAATATAATAACCACTGCTGAATTCCTAACCATACCTAGTATTGGTGGCCGGCTCAGCACAGGGCTGGCACAGCACACGGTACAAGGGATTGGACTTAGGTCCTTGCACTTGACAGGCAGGCATGTAGACAGCTGAGTTATCTCTCTGGCCCTGTATGGAACTTTTGACTCTTGATTCTGGGACAAATTTTTACTTTTGCAAATATAAAAATCAGATGAATCACACAAAATATGGTGTAGGACAAGTCAAACAGCTATTTATCTTAAGTACTGCTTCTACCTCTAACTAGAAATATGTTAAAGTTTGAATTAGAGGATTATCCTTCATCCAACTGGTACAAAAATACTTTCTTTTGTGTGAATTCCTTTTTTCTATATTTTTTTCCATTTTACTAGTACTTTTCCAGCTAGAATGATTTTCATTATCGAGTGATGCACATAAAGTTTAACAAGCCAGAGAAATTAGACTCACAATCAATCACTCAGATACTGTACATGTTTTTCTGTAGACATTTTAGGATGCTCTGCTCATGAAATGCCACTAATGCCTGCCTCCTCTGTTCTCTGAAGGCTGACCTTCATGCAGAGTAGTCTAGTTCAAGGGTTCTTCTGGAGTCCTTTCTATTTTAATCCCACACAGATCCTTCTCATCTAGAAATTATTTCCATACAGTAGGCTGCCATTAATTAGGTTTTGATAGTTTGTATAATTATTCCTTGCTTCACAGGCGTATTGCTTCATGGGCATATTTTCTTTCTCCAAACTACTTAAACATACTTCATAGAAAACATGATGTCTGTGGAGCATCTTTGAGTAACTCAAATTCTAAAAAATGAAACCGAAAGGCAATTATGAAATCATTTATCACTCAGCTGTTTAAAACTGGTTCATCAGAATTATCTGAGCAAATCCCTATTTAATTTGATTCTGAAGACCCACACTTGAATCTAATTCAGTAGGATTGGCATAGAACTTTTATGTTTTAAAAGTTCCCTTCAAGAATTAAACAGGTAACCAAGGAAGAAATATGATTTATTCCACCTTATTACATTTTTATAGGTGGAAAATGCAACGTCATTGGTGCCAAAGAGCACCAATGAGATCTCAGATGTCTATAACTTTATCTCAATTATTACGGAAGCACTCAGAAATCTCTCGTTCCATTAAACTGCAGAGCCTGCTGGTATATCATTCTGAGAGCAGCTAACACCAACATATTGATAAGGTAAGGACTTTCATATCTTGGATACATATAGCATATTCTTAATTATATGGAATTTTCTACAGTTGTTCTAAAACAACTTTGAGTAATCTGGATCAGGATCAACCAATGTTAAATCAAAATTCTCTGGATATTCCTTAAATTTACTGTAGAATCTGAGTTGTCTGGTATCCAATTTTAAGACTACTATTCACAGTAGAAAAATGACTTGGCCAGTGCATGTTCTCCCTGTTTGTCAGAACTGAGGCAAGCCCCTTATCCCTCACTCTTCATAATCTTCTAACAAACTTTTATTATAATTTTATTAACTTTTATTATAATTTCTGTGCAAGGTAAGTTGTTGACTTCTTAAATCCAAAGGACTCGATCTAGGAGAGGCAATACGAAGCTGGTATGATATTAAACAGCACACACAATAGGACACATAGCAACAAACTGCAGTAAATGTCTTTCTTTTTTTTTGCGGTACCAGTGATTGAACTCAGGACTCTGCACTTGCCAGGCAACAGCTTATTTTACTGAGCTATCTCCCTGGCTCCAGCAGTGAGTGTTTTGAACCTACTGTGAGGACAGACTAACTCCTCTGTGAAGCTAGGGAAGGTTTGCCAGGGGAGAAACTAGAATTGGTTCTAAGAAGATGTTTGCTATCAGGGCAAGAACATTCCAAACAGGGCAGTATATGTAAAGAAAAGGTTTGTACCTGTCTGGATTATTCAAGTAACATGCAATTTAGAGAACTTAGAACAAAGACTAGACAGGTAAACTTTTATTTGCCCTATTTCAACAGATCAATTATGTATTAATGGATTGAAATAAGAGTAACAAATAGTAAAATCTGGTTACTTTTTAACTCTAGTAAATTCCAAGTTCTTGCTAATTAGCCTTAGTTATAGGTCTTTACTTATTGATAAGCACAATAAGTGCTTGATGAGCACAACTGATTCCAGCTGGTTATTTGGTGAAATCATCCTAGTTGGAAATAAATGATTGTTTTGTAGAAAAATGAGTTCTGTATTCTATGTCAGTGTAACAGTCATCTATGTACAATGAAAGCAATGTTAAGGATTTGCATGACGAGACTGCACAACCTAAAGATTTCCTCTATCGATGCTGTCACAGAAACCTAGAAACACCAATCCAAACAGAACCCCCACAGCACGCAGGTAACAGCTAGCATATATGAAAACTAAAACTTATAAACTATATATGCCAAGAACAATTACAAGTAAAATTTCTGACAACACAGAGTATATCTACATTTCTATCAACACTATTACTGTAACAATACTTAACAAAGTTATAGCCTTTACACTATAGCTTTTTTATATTACTTGAGACAACCAACCCGATCTGCATAATCATTTTTAAACTAGCATTGCATCAAGTTCTCACCTCTGTTATTAAATCTTGGTTATGTCAGTTTTGTTATTCTCTGCCTCAGTAAAATAACATTGTACTTATAACTTTGTAAAAATATGTGAGCAAGAACAAATATGTGCACACAATTCTCATTTGCAAGCAAATTTGAGAAAATTGAAGATGGTGCCTTTAATTAAATGCTAAGTCATGTTCTGATAACCTATTCTTTCATGCTGTAACTATGCTGTAGCTCTCCTATTGAACAAAATCTTTCTATGCATTTTTTTCATTTATAAAGATTATCTTGGAAGCCAAACTGCATTTTCTTGTCCTAATTCATTCAACTGCACTGTACAATTGATTGCACTGCCTAATACATGCTATTCTACCCCCAGAATCTGCTTAAAAGTAGTGAGAAGTTTGATCTGTGCTCAGAGTTTATACCTAGCAGAGGATAAAAACCCTTAAAAAAGTAGTTATTTAATCACAAAGATGCCTATCAGAAATTCTTATTTGCTATTTAACTTTAGTTTCTTTTTTTCTCTTTTGTTTTCTTTTCTGCTACCAGGAATCTAACTCACAACCTTGAACTCACTAGGCAGGCACTTGTCCTGCTGAGCTATCTCCCTGGCAGTAAGTTTTCCTTTTCTGCAAAATTTTTCTTCAAGGAAAGAAGTTCAATACAGTTTATTTTTAAAGTGGAATCGCATGAGTTCTATGCCTAGCAAAAGTTTCTCTTTCACAAAGAAACTATAATGCAAATGGACAAAAATATTAAGGAAAATAACATTGTTTTTAGTGATTCTTCTACAAATCTTAAACAGTAAGTGGAAGAAAAATGTTTCCCCACCATAATCATTCAGATCTTGAAAGATACAAAATACTTCTCCTTTCCTACCAGTAACAGATGAGTAGTACCAGGGCAGACGTGGGTGACTTCCAGCAAAGTTCTTTTAGATGTACCACACTAGACAGCCACAAATATAACCAATCATGCCCCTTTTCTTAGAAAAGTTCATAAACTATAAGGAATGAATGAAAGTGGCTGTACAATGGCCACCAAAGGCAGACAGAAGACTTCAATTAGCTGAAAAGGAGGAGAGATGAGTATAAAGAAATTAGCAGCAACAGCAATAGAAGAACAAAGAGGTAAAAATAAGTGAGCTGATTCTGGAACGTAGGATACCAGTGATGAATTTATGCTGTTAAGTGACCTGTCTACTGAATCTTTGCAAAATCTGCTGAAACTTAGTTGTATGGCAACTAGCTTTTCAGCTGTCCTTCCATTATCTAAAATAGCTTAAATGGCTCTTGGCTACCTGAATCTAAAATTGCATAACAGAGCAGCCAAACTATATCTAGGCTATTGAATCTGGTCAACACAACCAGCAGCACAACAAATGTCTGGCCTTCCACTTCCACACTGCACTCCACACTGTTGAGCTGACAACATTTTCTAAGCTTCTCTGCTAGGCTCTGTTCTGACTCTGCTGCTCGTCATCTTCTTACTTGTTTTACCTGAAAATGACAAGTTGCATATTCACAAACTATCCTTGTGAAGGCTTGTTTTCCAGCTCTGTATTTTTCGAGGAGATTGTGCCATTTCCAGCCCTATGAGGCAAGCAAGCTGAAGGTAAGTTCATCTCTTGATAAAGGAATGTGACTGATTGCAGGAGAAAAAATCTGAAATGGGTCAGGTGTGGTGGGCCATTATTCCAGCACTTAGGAAGCTAAGGCAGAAGGACTGCCTTGAGTTGGAGGCACAGTGAACTATATGGTGAGTTCAAAGCTTGCCTGACCTACATAATGAGACCCTGCCTGAAAAAACTCAAACCACAAAATCAACTCCATAAACAAACCTCCAAAAAGGGGACTGAAATTAAATATGTAGGCATGATATCTGATTCAGGTCTGCTTACTATATATATCTAGCATAAAGTCTACAATATGAACTTCATAAAGCTCTGTAGCCATTTATGTTTATCCTGGTTTTTAAAAATGCCCAAGGTATTGGAAGGACTTTGCTAAACAATAACTACTTCTTAGAAAAAAAAAAATACAAACTTGAAAAACTATTCACATTGTAACAAAAACACTGTTGTCAAATGCAACACTATCATAAAAAGCTAATAAAACCTGACTTTTTTCTCTTTCCCTCCTCATTATCTTGCTATATCAGAGAAAAATCCTCATAGAAAATGCTGGTCAAGTATGACTGTGTGCTCTGAAATGTGTGGAACACTGGGGTTTGCTTTTCCTTTTCTCCTGACTTTCAATTAAAGAGGGTTTGAGAATCTAATGATAGTTCCTCTATAAAGTAGTTCATCTTTATCACAAAAATAGAGATACAACTTTTCCTTTGACATGCTGCAGACTGAAATGAATATGAAGTGTTTTTTTTAAATTCTAGCTATAAGACTTAAAAACAAAGTATTTCCATTTCACTGGATTTACAGAATCTATTATTGAACATGGGTGTATCAAACGAACATAAATCATACAGAACCAGGATTCTGGAAAGGAAAAACAAAACTTAATCTTTTCTTGGGCATTCATTAATCATTTTTAATCAGTTCATTTTACAATTTTAGAACCAAAATTTGATGACTAATATCATGAATAAAATGACAACATGAAAGACAATGCTTGCTTTTCTTATTATTCTTGTCCCTACAATGGATGTTTTTAAAAATTCGTTTCTGTTTTAGGTTAGGTTTGGGGCTGATAATCCTGCAGTTTTCAGACCTGATATTCAACATTCCTTCCATTCCCATGGAATATTTATTTTTAGAATGTGAGCAGAAAAGAATTTGACAGGTTGCTCTAGCATTGTGAGAAAACAGTGAGATGAGGCTGAAGAGTCTTGTTCTTCAACTCTAATTCCATACTCAAATCTCTCTGAGTAATTTCTTTTTCTGTCCTTCAGATAAAGCTAATGCTATACTGTTTCCTCTGTCTACAGGTCTAAGAGTATCACAAGAAAGTTGAGATGTGATGAAATTGTATTTTCTATGAATACATCATTGCTTCTACTATCTCAGCAGAAAAGGTCTAAGTTTGAAGAATTCAATAGATGACACTGAGAATAGATTATGTGAAAAAACAATCTTGCCCATGAAGTAAAAATTATGACACAGAAAAGGAAAGTAGATGAAATACATAAAGCTTAAAACTTGTTTTATGTTTATAAAATGAAAATTATATGCTACTTTGGAACACAATGTGCCTTATATTGCCTTTGTAAGTAAAGCCTAGTATGCCTAACACATGGTAGGTGCTCAAAAGAATTGCTCAATAGAATATACAATCACGTGGTGAATTAGCTGCTGTAATCTTTAATTATACGTTAACCACTGGAATTCTATTAGTTAAAAAGAAAACATGCACATTAGTATAAAGATATTACCTATAGGGATAGCCATGGTACTTGGAACGAAATACTGAAAGTAGAAAACTGAAGAAGAAGACCACCAGGCCTAATCCCACTAGGCAAATTACTAGAAAGAAAAAGAAAATACTATTAGTCTCTAAACACATGCAAATGGTAACTTGAATGTTTATTTTTTAAAAGTGCATTCAATTACATAATACTTACATTTACTGGTTCATGGCACATACAGGTACAACAAACCAGATAATCCACAATACAATTCCTTACTTTCCACATTCTTCTCAATGAATATGTACTCTTTGGGGTATGAAAACAACACAGTGACTGTCCTAAGTCTTCTAGTGGTTTTCTTCTCTTACATAGTTCCTACAAGTACTACATGCTTCAGATGGATCAAAGCAAAACAAAATAGGTAATAAACCACAAACAAGATTATCAGTCCCTGCATTATGAAGCATTGGCTATAAGCAGGAACATTTGCATATCAGAATGCTAAATATATATTTTATTCTTTTCCAAATGTCATGCAATAATCCAAAATAAATGCAAATTTAAGTCATTAGTTAGATTATTGCCTCAGTAAGATCCAGAAGGAGCTCATCATTGTGTGTAGCAGGCTGGGCATAAAAGCTGGGGCAGTAAGAAAAGATGGTTTCAGTGAGAGCCCAAGGTAGGGAGGCCACTCTGCAGTGAGTAAAAGCGGAGCACTGCAGCCGACTTACAAAGAACAAAGGGAGCAGGCCACAGGAGGATGTGCCATGGTCCAGGCTTTCACTAGTATTCTGGCTCAAGAAAGATGACAATTGGGAAATTACTTCTTAAATTTCTTGTTTATCAAGGGTGAGAAGCTATCACTCCAGAAGATGAACAACGTACGAACAGACTACTTTTATATATGTATGTCTGACATTTTACTACATACAAAGATTCATGTCAATAAATGTGCTCATAAAATTTAATTATCTAAAAATCTAAACCAATTAAATGTGGCTATGTTTGGAACAAAAAAAATACATAAACACATTTTACTGAACTCAATAAAGTTAGATGTTAGCAATTATTGGTCAGTAGACAATAACTACACATGGTTTAAAAATAAAACATTTGGCTATTACTTATAATAGCCTTTAATTTCAGATAAGACTAAAAAAAACAAACAAACTTGAAATACCTGAAATTTTTATTTGAAAAGGAAAAGAGACTAAAGTGAAGTAGAAGACAAATACAATAAAACAGGTCTATATATTTCTATAGTGATGAAATGATTTAAATTGTTTTCGAGCATATAAATGAAACTGAGTTTAATTAAAGTCCTGAAAGTAAGGGGATAGTAAGTCATAGCACCATCAAAACACAGTCTACTAATTTGCCAGCCAATATTTATTTCAACTTGGGGTTAAAAATTAGAGTCATTCTCAAACTTTTAAGCAAAAATTATGAAACTTTATAAGTATTTAATAACAGCATCTAAATGCAGCCTTTGCAGTATTTTTTTTTTTTCCTTTTTTTTTTTTTTAATTTTAGGGAAGAGTCTACAGGGTGTTCAGGTTCTCTCTACTAGATTGGACCCTTAGTGATCTACCTGTTTACAGCCTCCCAACAGCTGGGATTACAGGCACATGCCACCACGCAGTCTCAAGTTATTATCTCAGTGTGCCACAGGGGCGGGGCAGGTCCGGGGATCCCTAGCCCCTGTGCCTGCTTGCAGGCACTTTAATCCCCTGAGCTATTTGGCTGGCCCAGAATTTCACTTTAGATAACACACAGTTGAACTTCATATGAATGGTAGCAGAAAAGGTTAAAAAAAAAGTTATTGAATATCACAAAATAAAAAAAAAAAATCTAAAAACTCATACAATATTTAAGCATGACAAAAAGTAGGCCCAAGATGGAATATATAACACACTGCTTCAAACTCTTTGGTTGGTGTTTTAGTCAACTTTTTTCCTTTTATATTATATCCTCTTTCTTTATTTTTCACAAGAAGCATAAAACACTTCACTCACTTGCTACTGTGGATACTCTCACCCCACTGGAATCAATAGGAAATAAAGCTCAAAACATGTGAGCAAAAAAACCAAAAACCCAGAATCTATTTACTTCATTCTACACAGTGGCAGAAAGACTTCTATGTACTTATGTGTAGGAAATAGAGAGAGCCTGCCAAAAAAAAAAAAAAAAAAAAAAAAGAACCACAGCAGCAGTCTGTCAGTCCATCAACCCATGGAAAGTAACAATATGTAGAGAAAAAAGTACCAGGTGGGAGGGCAGCACTCTGACCGCAGTGATACTAAAAATCAGAGCAGCACATGATGCTAAAACCAGAAGTCATATCACAATCAAAGAGGAATTTAAAAATATTTTTCTCTGCATATGTATGTGCTCTTCTCCTTTGTGCCTAAACACACACACACACACACACACACACACACACACACACACACACACACACACACACACCCCGGAGGTGAGTGGGAATAGGAATTGCAATGGAAACATCTCTCAGGTCAGAAGAAGTGATTTTATACTCAGTGTCACAAATGTCACAAGATTTAAAAAGTTACTACTATGTATTTCTTACCATTATTTACCTTAATATGACAGGACCTAAGATAAAAGAGTGTATCTTTATATGCATGATTTATCAACCCTAAGATAAGCACATTCTTTATTTCAAAGAATACACCATGCAATGATGCTCAAAAGTGTTTAACTAATAAAGTCATGCATTACTCTTCCAGTTCTTTAGTGCCCAGATGGCACCATGGAAAAAGAGGGCCTTCTGTATTGCACATTACTTCCAAACATTTCAGTGTACGACAGTTTAAGTACTCAAAAATCACTATGATTCATTTACCTACATATCCCATGAAGCAAAAATTTTAAAATGAGTGCCTCACGTGGTAACATACAGCTGTCATCGAAGCACTCAGAAGGCTGAGGCACGAAGATAGCAGAAAATTCCAGGTCAGCCTGAAGTACATAGTGAGTTCAAGGCTAGCCTGAACTGGATAACAAGACCGCACCCCCCCCAAAGAAAGGCCCAAAAGGAAAATGTCTGGTCTAAATATCTTAAAATTTAGTGTTTTTTTAAATATGAATTTTGGGTTTTAAAAAGAGTTCAGGTATATAAACTGTACTGAGGAAAATTTAAACAAGATGCAGAAGTATAATCATAAAACCACAGACTTGATATTCAAATTACATGAAGATATGCAGTAGATAATATTGATTCCACAGACCTCTGCCCTTTCCAACCTATATTAACTTGAAGTAGAAGATATATTCCATGTATTCTTTTTGCTGCTAAAAGTTATTACATTAGGAAACTAAATTTTTGTCTCTCAACTCTGATAATAGTCCTGCCAAAGGACAGTGTTAACTTGCTTAAAAAAAGTTAGAAATTAACAAAGTTGCAAATGTTAGTGTGTTGATGGAGAAAATATAGCCCTTAGAAAAGGCAGCATCAGGGAATGCTTAGACACATGCTTAATGAATGCAATGTAATGTTTGAATACACAGAAGATACAACTGGATCCGATTTCTAGTTCATAATTTATTTTCAAGGTATAAGAGACATATTTTGTCCTAGAAACATTTCTGAAGAGTCTAACTGTTCTTCCTTATGTGGTGGATACTAAAACAAAGACTATGACTTCAGCAGCCAGGATCACTGCATCCTTAACAAGGATGTTGACAACTTTTCTTTTATATAATTACACAGAAAACCACCCAAATCCATGTTTCAAAGAAAAACTACATGTTTGGAAGAAATACATTTTTAAGCACATGCACACATATATTCAAGGAGACAAAAGTAAGGACACCCTGACATTCTTAAACCAGAAAACTTCCCAGCTTGTTTATGTTTAAACAGAGTTTTCCTATATTTCCCATTTAATTTAAATGCATTGTAACTAAAACAGAATGAAACACCAACAGAGACTTACTCCGTCTTTTTCCAACATCGCCTTTGGAAGTTGCGGCTTCATTTAGAAGAACCATCCCCATGGTGATAGCTGCATCTGCAATAGTTGTCAAGGCAACAGTAGAAATAGATGCAAATAAAATCTATAATTCTCTGGATCTCAATATAATGCTCCAGAATGGTTATAACAGGAAGGCAAGCAAAGGCAGATGCAATTGATTATCTTTAAATGACACAAAATTACCATTTTGTGGTATATGCATTATTTTTTTAAGTGTATAATCTGAAATTTCAATTTTAGTTCTAAATGGTCTTCAGTTCCAGAACTTTTCCAATTCATATGAATTATACACTTTCAAAACTAGCAACAGCATTTCACTTTACACATAAAAACAGGTATTATTTATTGGCACAGTGACACATTTCATTGGCAATTCTATGAAAAGGTCTTTTAAAGAGTTCTTCAAATTCAGCTTCTCTAATTGCAGTGGAACACCCATCTCTGAAAAAACAAAATGGAAAAGGGGAATATGTTGGGAGCCACGAAACTAGGAAGTCAATCAAATATATGTAGGTGGGACTTGGCCCAGTGCCTAAAGCAAACAAGCTACCTCACTGCTGAGATGAACATCCTGTTGGGTTAAGGTTAGCTATCAGTTGTTAAACAACCTAGTGTCATGTGTTTCGTTGTGAAAAAAAACCTGAATGTACTGAACAAGTGAGCTACAATAGCTACTAATCTTTTCTTTAGTTCATCAAAAGCAATTGGAGAAAATTAGAATGTTTTCTCTTTCATGGGATATTTCTCTGTAGATGCTTGCGTGCAAACCTATTTTGACTTATAGTTTAAATGTGTTCTTCAGGGCTGGGGAGATAGCTCAGTAGAATAAACACTTGCCTGGCAAGCGCAAGGCCCTGAGTTCAATTCCTGGTACCACCAAAAAAAGGGCTCTTCATAAATTTAATTTTTTACTGAAGTCAAGTGGTATCCCATTTAGAAAATTTGGGTATTATCTTATAACCTTAACACAGTTAAAGAAGTACAGTATAATAAATGACAAATTTAACAAAAATATCTAGGTAACTGTGACAATATAAAAATGAGAACACAAAAGTAATCATTATGTACTGAGACCATGTATTAATCAAAATAATAAAAAATTGAAAAAAATCCCTTCTGTGTTTAATATCTCCTTGCAGAATTATGGGTGGATTTATTCAAGCCATGCGGAAAGATGCTAGAGACTGTAAAAACACTAAGAGCATTTTTTTGGCCATATCATTATCATCATCATAATTATTACTACGATGTTTACTTTGTTACTATGAAGATTTTAGAATCCACCAATTCTGGCTATATTTATAATTACTCAGCCCAAAAGTTAATGGATTTAGAAAATGGAAAGAATAAAATAACTCTAGCCAAAAAATTTCTTATTTAACTTTACTGTCTCTTCTACATCTCTACTGCTGCACTTGGAAATAGCATCAATAAGTCTGTGCAGGATGTGTCCTCTACTCTTAATAACAGAAGCCTCAAAATACTGAGAGCTATGTGCATAGAATTGAGTGGAAAAGGTCAACATCTTTCAGAATAAATATTTCTCCAAGTGATAATTTTTGTGACCACCTTACAGAGCTTCTGATATTTAATAACTGTAAAACTTAAGATTGTCTTTGCAAGACAATTTTCAACTTGTGCATAACAATGAGCACCTATAAACAACAAATAACTAGATTCTTCTAGGTAGGAATTAATGCTTCCTCTGATGTCTGCAGAAATAATTTCCCTGTTACATCATTATAGTACTGAAACTTTTTCCAGCAAACAGCAAATAAGAAAACCCTTGAAGTCTAACATACATAGAACAGAGCCTCATGTGCAGTTGCCCTTCCAACCACATGCTCAAACACAGTGGTGCCTCAGTCCATCAACAGTTTTGTTTATGAACAATTTGGTTCACAAACAGAAGTGTCTGCCAAGATTTTGCTGTTTTTTTTTTTTTTTTTTTTTTTGCAAATTCTGCCTCAATTGTAAAACACAACTAGTGCCATCTTTTCTGCAGTTATGAAACTAATTGTGAACCAAGGTATCACTCACACTAAATGTTAAAAGTTCCATTATGCACAACTTGAAACCACTAAGTTTTGGATGCTTGCTGACTTTTTGAGTTTCAATTACACAGCGACAGATACTATAAAGGAACACTGTCCTCTAGCCATCCATGCAGGGTGCTGTCAATTGAATCTAGGACTTTGTACTAAATCTATTACTTACTTTTGAAACAGAGCTTCTTAGGTTGCTGAGTGCCCAAACGCAAACTCAAACTTGACTTCTGAATCAGATTTAGAATTGTCTAAATCTAGGGATTAGGGATTTAATACTCAAGTGTTTTGGATCATCTACCCACATAGTTTCCTGAATCCAAAACCACTGGGAACTTCTAATAGTAAAATAATGGGAGAAGTTTAAAATTTGTACTCTAAAAATGGTTATGTCAGGGATTTAAGTAACTGTTTTTTGAGCAGCAAGATGTGACTCATGTTAACTCCTCACAAGGAGTTACACACATTTCATACAGAATTCTAGAGTATTTTAATGACAAAAAAATCTATCTGATTTTAAAAGGCATTTATAATTCATCTATATACAATGTTTAATGATCCTATCGGCTAACTAGCTTTCTTAACACCATTAACAAAACTGTGGCAAATGAGATGATTGTGAAGAAAGTTTAAAAAGTTGACAATTTTAATGAACATAAAGCTGCGTAAGTATTTTCAGTGTCAGATTCTTTACACAAATACATGTGTACACAAAATATGCATGTTTCTAAATGTACCTATGAGGATATGATCTCAGGGAAAAATAAATTAGCTAAAACAGATTTTACTGGATATTCCTTGCAGGTATGCCTCATTCAGTTTTTACTACTACCTCTGAATCGTTATATTATAATGCTGAAAACTGAGTAATCTGCTTCTCATCTTAATTGCCTCTGGATTTCACATATCATAAAAAATTATGCTTAGTATTTTTCAAGATACAGGACACATCATATTACATTGTCTTACTGATGACATTTAAGTTGTTCCCAATTTTTTGACAGTACAAATAGCTATTTCCCTCTGGGTATCTTCCTCAATGAATAAAAGATATCATATTATAGTTATACATGAATACTTATATTTATAAGCTGCCTACTTTATAATAGCTAAATCTTGCAAGTGGCATGTACATTTAACAGATTAATGGAAACAATGTGCTATTCATATACAAAAGAGTACTACCTTACTATAAAGAAAGATAACCTAGAGTTACAGGAAAGCAAATGCACCTTTAAGATGGTAATGGTAAGTGAAATAAAACAGGCATGCAAGTTTAAATATTTCTTGATTATTAAATTGAGAAATCCAAACGAATAAACAAATAACAAAATAAAATACAGGTAAAATAAAACAGGGAGATAGATCTTTCGTAAGTGGTAAAGACCAAGAGATGGGAAGACAAAGTGATGAAAAAAAGAATATGTGTACCTGTGCCTACTACTCCGCATGCTGAGTGTAGTTAGCGTGTACTATAAACATGCAATAAGAAATAAACTGAAAATAAAACCCAAATATATATTCAAGAGCGCATCCTTTTATAGTCCTCCAAACATAAACATACAGTGAAGGAGATGACCAGTGACTGGGTCTTACCTTCTAAAGGCAAGTCACCTACACTGTCCCCCAAAGGCCTGCCTAAAAGCATGGTTCAACTTGGTGAGATATTTTTGATATAAGTCATAATACCATCCTATTTTCTTTACCTCACTTTAATCTATAACACAGGTAAAAGGAAGTTCAGCCCTGGTATCTTTTTTTTTTTTTTTTCAAAACAAAAGGATTTAGTAATAGTTTCCACAGTGTCTGTCAAAAATTTAAAATGATACAAACCGTGCAAATGTTCAACTCAACTCAAGGTTATACACTCAACTATTGATATTTGTCCCTTGAAGTTGCAAACAGAGAAAAGCCATCCACTTAAGAGTTTTATGACCACACAAAACCATCTAGTTTGCTCAAGGTTCAGCTTAAAGCAACATTTAATATCCTTTGTAAGATGGAAACTACGACAAGTTCAAAAGGAAAACTTGTTTTCTTTGAGTGCAGCTGTGCTCCTAAGTTTAAGTATTCTTCACCCATGGTCGGTTTATCCTTACTCAGGGAAGTGCAGGTCAGAGCAGTGTCACACTGGCAGCCTGGAGGTAGCCCTGGAGATACTGCAGTGCTTCTGCATTGAGACTGGTGCTCACCATGGACGGAACCCTTCTCGAACGGTTGTTTACTATGAGAGGGCCTAACAATGCCACTCTTTTTACAGCTGCAGAAATCGCACCGTTTGTTGAGATTCTGCTAACAAACCTTTTCAAAGCTCTCACACTTCCTGGCTCTTCAGAAAAATGAATATATTATGAAAGCTATCATGAGAAGTTTCTCTCTCCTCCAAGAAGCCATAATCCCCTATATCCCTACTCTTATCACCCAGCTTACCCAGCCCTGGTATCTTAAATTTTTTTTTTTTACTCTTTTTCCTGTTACTACGAAGTTAGCCCCCAAATGGCAGAAATTGTGTTTACTAATATTAGTTTACAAGTAAGACTGGGCTAAAGCCCACAGAAGTCTAAATAATTTGCTCAAAGCTACAAAGCTAGTTAGTAAAAGGTACAAACAAAAAAAAAAACTGAGAGGACACTGTTAGATGAAAATGATAATGAAGTGGACTAAAGGAACAAAATAGCTCTATTTTAACATAAATGGTTTTAATGCTAAACAAAATTTTTCATAAAGCACTAAAATCTTTTACATAGTTACATTTGTTAGAAATTACTCACAAACTGCTATCTCAGTGTAGATTGAGATATGGCCAGCTAGATTGCCCTTTTACATTTATAACATTTCTGTTATTTTGCTTTTAAATCAAATTTTTGATAATATGTTGTTTTAGTTGGGAAGAAATTCAATACTGATGCAGCATTTATCAATTTTGTAAGAGGTCACATAATATGCACAACTTCTAGTCCACTGAATTAAAAAGGCAGGAAGGGAACAGAAAGCTCAACTCTTACTGGGTTGATTTTGTGGCTTCAGCATGTTACAAAGCACAGCAGTGCTCAATGTTCACTGACTACAATGTACCAGTGACCAACGCACAAACTAGGAAAATGCCCAGGAATTCCACCTCATAGGGCTACCCCTAAATAAATGATGCAAAATATAAAATACCAAGAGCATTTTAATATACAAATTGAGAGAGCATTTAAAATGGCACAAGAATGGAATGCAAGACATGAAACTACAGTCACCCAGGTCACTCTGACCTAGCACAGGTCTCTGCTGAGTCCCAGTAAATAGCTCCTTCTCAGAATGTGTAACTTAGGTGTGCCATGGCCTGTCAACCAGCTACCTCTTCTAGTCTTGTCATGCACTGTAATTTCATCAACCAGCTTTCTTGCTTTTTACCTAAAAAATCAGACTGCTGGATCCACATAAACCACTGGATGCATATTCCCCAAGTGGTTGCCCTTACTTTGGCTCGATGGAGCTCTCTGTTCTCACATCCAGTGTGCCTTGTCAGCTGGAGTTTTAGGTTTAAGATTCTTTTTCATGACAAAGAGATTAAAAATGTATATAAAACATAAACTCATCTCATAAAACAAATGCAGATAAAAAAAGTCATAGACAATGTGTGTACTCACACACTCACACACACATGCACGCACGCACGCACGCTATTACTGAGAACAGTAGTCAGGAAGGATCTGACCTCCAGTCATTGTGACAAACTCTGCTATACAGATAGACTGCTAGCAAATAACCAAAGAAATACATAATAAAAACAAAGAACTATATTATATTTGATAGGAATTTATCTCTATTCTCACTTGAAAATAAAGAAATGCAAGAGCTTAATAAACTCTTGTGAATACCAGCACAAATAGGATTTTTTTTTTTTTTTTGATCTTTCTAAGACAAGAGTCTCACTATGCATGCGTTCAGGCTGACCTTTAGCTCAGTTTACAGCCCAGGTTGGTAAAGTTCATAATGATCATCCTGCCTCAGTTTCCTGAGTGCTGGGATTACAGGGGTGTACCACCACACCCCAAAATAGAAATTTAAGCTACAGGGATTTACTATATAAATGTAAATTATCATACATATTTTAATAATTGATGTAAATATGAATAAGGTGTCTGAGGTTTATAAGAGGTAAGATATGTATGGATACATACACAAATATGTGTGTGTGTGTGTGATAGAATAGACTGAGGCCTAAAACTTATCAAACTTGAAAGGATCCCTGATATCCACCTAAAGGAAGAGACAGATTAATAGCTTATAATTATTTAAAAATCTTATGAATTTTAGGCTGTAAACAATTCTGCAAATAATTATTTAATACCATTTATGTTTTTACAAAGGATTACAGCTGTCCAAAATGAAGTAATTAATTGCCTGAGGCATATATATCTTACCTGGAATATTATGAAACCATAATTCTCGAATACAAATGTATAAGAAATCTTTTACGATATGTATAAAACAGTTTCTAAAAACTTCATAGTGATGACACAATAAAATTAAGGTGGATATATGGTGGGTTTTAGAACCATCTTACAATTCAAGCTACTTTCTCTTAGTTCAATGAGAAGATTTCTACTAATAGTGTTTAGACATGATATCATGTCTGTATCGTGTAATATGAATAACTACTATAAAGACAACAATATGGAAGGCATTAATTATTGTAACTGTTCTACTAACCTGTATTGAAACTGTCTCATTGCTGTTTCTGTCTCAATAAAATAACATAAAAATTTTTATGCATAGTTTTGATGAATGACCTTATAATCTGCTTTTCTTACTAAAAACACCTACAAACACAAAAAATAAAGACATGTAATTGAAAGTAAAGATTCATTATCACTAAAAAAGCCCAACACTGTCATACTTCAAGAAACATCTACAGAAAGTGTTATCATACTATCTTAACTAATCTGCAACTATTTCTACCAATAAGGAATCAGGTTAATGTCATTTAAAACTTTAAAAATTCAAACCAGACCAAACTATAAGAAAAACTACAATGAACGTCCTCTTGTGGCAAACAGGAATGCCTCCCAAGAATTTACCAAGAGGAGGTCTGTGTGTGCCAGTGAGTACAGCACACATGAACTCTAGGATCAGCTTTACTGTGAAATGTACCACCTGTCACTTGCCATTGTCTCTTAGTTCTTCATATTCCTTAAATTCTGTGATCATAGAAATAGAAATGTTCACATAAAAACAAAGGTTATAACTAGCAACAAGTATAAGGTAGTTTAAAATGTGAATTCTTGGAAATACCACATTGCATTTCCTACTTATTAGGAAAACCAGTACCCTTTATTTCTAATATGTAAGAGAGAAAATGTTTCTTCTAATATTTATATTCAAGGAGAAACACAGAACAAAAGGAAATTAATGGTGGATGTCAGTTAAATAAAATTTTATGTTTCATATCCCATTGTGTGCTATAATGTGCTAATAAATTTTTTAAGATGTATACTCATTTGTCTTTGATAAAATTGCAGTTCCCTTCTGAGAAGCAACAATATTTATTACCATGAGCAAATGGGAATGAATTAATAGAAATGTGTGTGTTCTACAGGATGTTCAGGGCCTGTAATTATTGCATATATGCACAAATTGCAGCTTATTTTATGTGGGACTGTGTCACTATTTTGACCTTTTAAAGTAAGAAAACTGATCAACAAGATAAGCAAAGAGTGTGCATAGTAGTTGGAAGTCTGTGTTGTTCTGCTGATGAGCATGAGCAAACTAGCTCATAGACCAGGACTAGAAGTGTGCCTGGAGGGTAGGAGGCCAGAGGCCCCTCTCTTATTCTCTTTTAATACTGGTACATTTCAATAATGCACAGCTAGACAGCTATACTCATCCATCTAATGGCAGAAGAGAACCTACAGCCAGATGTGGAATCTTCACATTTCTAGGGACTTATAGTAGGTAATTTGTCTTCAATCAAGGAAAAGAATTAATCTTAACAGCAAAAAAATCTTTTACCCACTGTACCTTTACTGAAAGGGACCTTTCAGAACTATTAAACCATTAACTCACTATATAATTTTGACAGGAATGAATGAATAAATAAACAAGAGCTAGTAACTTATCACATATATGTGACAAATACTTGGTATTTATTGCCACCTACTTCATAAGCACAATTAAAAAATAATAATTTTACAGGGATGAAAGGTTCAATTAATCTTATCCTGGAAAAAGTAAGTAATTTCAATATATTCTATTTTACAATTCAGATAACATGGAGATACAATTTTTTTCTTAGTCAAATACTAAAAAGCAATCCATACATATGCATTCATGCCTACTATTGCTGAGCAGCAAATGCTGGGTGAGAAAGTGGATAGCAAAGTGAACACTAAAGCAACTAAGCTTCCCTGAGCACCACATGGTCTGTGTGCTACTTCTGCAACTCCACACAGAAAACAGACACCAACTCCTTTTCTATACTTCTATTCATATCACAGGACACTTTTCTCCTCCCTGTTTGATCCTGTGGAAGAAATCAACTTAAACACACACACACACACACCTTGGCAGAAATAAACAGTGAAAAGTAAACACAATACTTTATATTCAATAATCAAAAACAGAAAATTAATCTCTTAATAATTCAGCATAACAAATTGTACTGTAACAGGAAATAATTATGAGAAGAAATTAGTAACAAAGTTTAAAATTTAATCACTTTCAATAATTATCACTAGGAGAGAAAATCATTTTGAAAGCTGTAGCTTTGATTTCTTCTTTTTAATTAATCAGTTATTTTGAAGGATACTCAGGACCAGGATAATGTGTGATTCTGCCACAAACTGGGCCTGGCTGCTCCCATGAATGTAGCTCTAGAAGAGAAAGCACAGAAGGAGTATTGAGTTATCTGGGAGAAAGACATAGTTACTTTGTACATTTATGTCATGAAGATAAGCCATGGAAATACCTGTTATGGCACTTAAATTTCCATTTAGAATTCTCTGAAATAAAGTAATTATTAGTTAACTGGAAGAGATGAAACTACTGATTTGACGATATAACTATAAAATGTAGAAAAGTTTCATATCAAAATTAAATTCACACTTATAAATGTAACTTATTTAAAACTTTATTACAAACAGGAACAAAACGTAATGATTTTCACAGCTTACTGTAAAAATATACTTGCTAGTACAAGGTACAAATCAGACCAAATAATCTAATTTCTTCATCTTTAAAAATTAGTAAAAATTGGTCACATGGCAAATAACTTTTCCACCATACAGCTTTAAATACACTATTTTAAATAGTTTCCATTATATATACATACTTTCATTAGACCATTTAATTTTTTTCAAAATGAAATTATTACAGCCATTTTTATCCTATTTAGAAACAGATAACTTAGTTCAACATTTAAGATGAACAGCAAGTGACTATATTTGATATTAACTACAGAAAATCTGATATAAGTCTTCTTGAATATTTTGCTTCTAAACTGATTCCAACAGTATTTTTGCCATTAATCTCCATATGAAAATTAGTTGCAATGCAGTCACTTGAAATACAATTTGTTGCTTAGGTTTTTCTTTTACAAAACAATAGTAGAGGAGAAAATAATAGAACACCTTATAAACCAAGGTCTTCAATTTTTACATCAGTTAGAATGCATAACCATATCACTGAAGGGATCTAGTATTCCTCTCAATATTTTCCTTCATTCAATATTTTTGTTTTTATTTGGGATAATGAAACAATAGTTTGTGTTTAAACAAAAGGACTTGTGCTCAAGTCTGAAAATTATTCCCTACTGACCTTTAAATAGGTCATGAAATCTCATAAATTCACTCAGCAATAAAATCAGGACATGAGTTAGATGATTTCTAAGGTCTTTTTTGATGGAAACATTGTTCTCTGTGTTTCCCATCTGTCTTGGTATTTTTGTGTGAAATCTATTCTTGATCTCCTAATCTAAAATGTCTTTGTTTCCATCTTTAATTTCTTGGTTATGAATCTGACAGGATGCTGAGCTGTATTATTTAATCACAGCTCCAGATAAACTGGGTAAAAGAGCCATTTCTGATTCATTCATACGATACTTTCTAAAGAGCCCTCTCATATATAACTAAGTTCACCATGTTTAGTGAAATAAGCCACATTCAGAAAGGCATTTATCTTATATTTGCACTAGTATGTGCAATCAATAAAACAGATGGTATAAAAGTAGAAGGGAGAATAGTATAAGGCAGGAGGAAAAAGAATTAGAGACAAGAAGAACATAGGGATGATCAAAATGTATGCATGTAGGAAAATACTTTATTGATACTCAGTATTATAATGTTAAAAGTAACTGCACTAAAGAATGATACCACATAACTGTTTATTTTTTCTGACTTGCCATTTAGATGGTGCTATGTGAAGACTAAAATAATTTTAAACATGATAAACTGATAGATCACCGTGTATTACTTTAAACATCAGAAATGGATGAGAATAGTGAAATAATTTTAAAAGCTAAATATGCAGCAAACAAATACAGACACTATGTATTTGTCAAGAGGTATGATTAGAAACTAAGACTCAAGAGCTAAGAAACTAAGAATAAGGTTATATCTTATGAATAATTATTACAAGAATAAACACAAACATAAGCATAAATAGCAATACCTACCATTTATAGAGTACTCAACTTTCCATACAGCATTCTAGTACCCCTATAAAATGTCTGTAATACAGAGATTTTATAAATGAGGCAATTTAGGCTTAAGAGAGTTGACAGAACTTGCCCATTTTCAAATCAACTACAAATGCACTCGAGGATTTGAACTTAGAGCTACTTGAGTTAGAACCTGTGCTTTATTTGCCATATTATTTGCTGAATGTCTGATTTATAGGCTTCATATATGTTTTCTCACTGTTATCTTCATAACTATATAAAATTTTACTGCTTATCATCATATCCATAGGAAGTAAACCTGGAGGAATTAAACACTTTGCTCAAGATTGCATGACTAATACTAGTAAATGGTAAATTCTGCTGTGGGGTGGTCTACATAGATTATGCCTTTCTTCTTCATCATAAAACAACAGATGAAATATAGGAAGGGCATTAAGTAAAAGCTATGTAAATCTTCATTTGACAACTGTATAATTAAATGCTGACAGTTAAAAGAATGGAAATCATTTACATAACTAAATTACCTAAATAGAACAGTATAGGACAATAAGTTGAATTTATATAGCAACTGGAAAGCACTCTGCCTACGAGAATCATAATTAAGAGTAGAATTCAGGTATTTTCTAAATCAATTGTTTCAAAATTTTCTTAAGTGATATTTTTCTCATCAGGCTTTTGCCCAGGTCATTAAGTTGACCTGACTGCCAGTGGCACATGCCGTTGTCATTTCTCAATCTTAAATGGCATGCAATGTATTTAGTCCCCTTCTTCACTCTCCTACCTGGCTCCTGCTCTTCCTCGGGTACTATGGTTGTTCTCCTAACCCCCACCTTCCATTCTAACCTGAGGGACACCTCAGGTCTCTACAGACTTTAGCCTTGCCTATACTCATCCTTCTAGGTGTCTCATCCAATCTCATGATTTGTCGAGTCCATATTAATGGTTCTTATATTTGTGTATCAGTTGTGTATGTATCCATTTTCAGTCTAAAATTTAGAACATTAAAAAAAAACTTCCTTTAGGCCTTCTTTTTTAGAATGTGTTTCTCTCCAATATCAGCAAACTCATGTTTTTTCCAGTTACTTAGGCCAAAATCTTGGAATCAACCTTGCCTATTTTTTTCCTTTCTGACCTCTTCTACCTCTATGGACAATTCACTTATTCAGAAAATATTCTTGACTCTACTCTCAAATTTCATTTTAAATTCAACACTCATCACTACCATTCTCAATAACTGGTCCAGTCATTATCGCTTGCCAGATTATTGCAAATCCTCCTTCAGTCTTCCTCCCTCTAATCTAGTATTTACTTTTCAGAAAAATTAATACTAATCAAAACTAATCAGATCCTGCCATCATCTTGCTCAGAACCCTTCAATGCTTCCTCAAACATAGGAGAAAAACATCTGGCCATGCAAGGAACTTTCTCTTCCAGTCATAATATCAATGAAAATATATTTTCCCCAGTTTATAAGTACATCTAGGTTAAAAAACATATTTGATTATTAGAGGCTTCATTACATCTATCATTTCACCATAACTGACCTATAATTACTTGTCCCTGATTCTCTCTCTCTCTCTCTCTCTCTCTCTCTCTCTCTCTCTCTCTCTCTCTCTCTCTTTCATGTATTTGATTGTTACAGCATTTCACTTCGCAGCTTGGACTCATAGTGACCCTTCTGCTTTCAGCCTTCCCAGTGCTGGGATTTCAGGCATGCACCACTATACCTGGACTCTGGCCTGCTCAGCCTGTCCTGGGGGTGAGGCCGGCAAGGCATGTGGTGCAGGGGATCAAATCGCTGTCCCCGTGTTTGCCTAAGCAGGTGTTTTAGCCCACTGAGCTATCTTGCTGGCCCTCTCTGATTTCGTGTACAGTACTTATGGCAGGAGAGACAGATGGCTTTGAACAATCCTAAACAGGTCACTTAACTACCTCTGTTAGTTGGAAAACACTACTTGATCTCAATTATCTCATCTCTACACGAGGAACAGGATAATATTCCCCAAAGTGTTTCTCTAACAATCATATTAAGTAATGTCATGTTATTAGCACAGTTTGTGGCTCTTTCTGTAGTAAACAATGTAAGGTATCAAGCCTATATTATTAAACAAACTGCATTTTCTAAACATTAGAGAAAATATTTAACACTATATATATATATATATATATATATATATATATATATATATATACACACACACACATATATATACATACACACACACACACATATATAATCCTAGATAGGCATCTTTCTAACTTGGTCTTAAAATAATAATTAAGCTGGTCTCAGATATTTGTATTTAATGCATGGACATAATTGGAAAACTCTCTGAAACAAGGATCATTGGTAATGAATTCCTTATAACTAAAGCCTGATGTTTATTTATAATCTTTCCTTTCATGGTACTTAGCAATTCAGTAACTAAATGGTAATTCATTTTAAAAGTACAGATTTAACTTGTAATTATAAGGGCAATATACTTGCAGATCATATAGAAGCAAGAGGAAAATGTAGTCTTTGCAATTGGATATACATACATATTTCCATGCAAACATTTTGACAAAAATAGTAAATTAATGTTCTTTATCCCTAGTCTACTGGAAATACTTTATACTACATATGAACCATAATAAAATAAAAAGACTGGATCTTAAAAATTACTTCATAAAAAGCTACTTATCACAACTTAAATTTTATTCGTGGAATGTTAGATAACTGAAATTTCCAATTTGAAAAGAAAAACAATATATTTTATATAATACACTGGTAATAAGATTAAGAATGAATTTCAGGGGGCCAGCCAGGTAGCTCAGCAGAGTAAAGGGCCTGCTCAGGCAAAGTAAAGAGACCTGGGTTCAATCCCCAGCACCAGCAATGTTGGTCCTGCCCCCAGGGCATGCCGAGATGGACACTGAGACTGGGTGTAGTGGTGCATGCCTGTAAACCTAGTGCTTGGGAGGCTGAAAACAGGAGGATGACTACAAGTCCAATTTGTGCAGTGAGACCCTATAGACACTGTACTAACTATAACACACACACACACACACATATGAATTTTAGGAGAGCTCTGTCATGGAGGCCCAGGGGAAGAGACAACAGAAGGAAGGTACAAATTCAAGGATTCAGAAACAGTTTTCAGAGTATCAACCTGCAGGAAAAATACAACAGATTGAGTCCTATTTGAAGGAATTATAAAGGAAAGTAGGGCTACTTCTAGACCAAAGAATCCATTACACATAGGTTTGGTGAACATGCTATCTTGGGAAAAGATCGAATAACATCCTGGGAGATGCCAGTCGGCACTGGCAGTAAGACCCATATAATATGTTCCTAACCTATTCTATTCATCCCTGGGCAAGGGAGCCAAGGGAGTGAGATTTCTATAGCTAGAGCACCAGAGAAAGTGAAGCCAGACAATGGCAGCTGGCATCAAACAGGGAACAGACCACTAACGGAGATGAGCCACAGAGAGTTCCAGAATGCAACCAGGAAGACCCAGAGCAGAAATGTGGGTTGTGCTGTCAGCACAGGCACACCCCATTTTCCTCCCAGAAGGGAGTTTTCTGGCTCTGAGGTATCTTGCCTAATGTCTACCACTCAGTGCCTGGAGTGACCAGCTGATCCCAGCCAAAGGCTGCTAAGCCCTAAGAACCCTACATACAAAAGAGTTCCAGGAGGGAAAGTGCTATTTTATGGTATGTGGAGGGGGACATACAGGTGAAGAGCTGGAGAAAGGACTAACCAGAAGACATGACTTAACATGCTGTGGTGGTCCACAACTCCCAAGCCAAAGCTTCCCCATTTGTGAACTTGGGAAAATAGGCCACTGACTAAATTGAAACTGCAATATACAAGCCGGGCATGGTGGCGCAGGCCTGTAATCCCAGCACTCGGGAGGCTGAGGCAGGAGGATTGTTGTGAGTTCGAGACCAGCCTGAGCTACAAAGTGAGCTTAAGGCCAGCCTGAGCTGCATAGTGAGACCCTGCCTCAAAAAAGACAAAAAA